>OMNZ01048149.1:0-19553 GCA_900303255.1 Lesueurigobius sanzi | reverse complement strand
CAACAATGGAATGCATAATACTGAATGGAACTACAATAACAACACTGTGGATAAATGGTGACTTTTGGTGGATTCTGTTTGTGCAGAGACAAAAACTAGAGGAAAGAAGTTGCTAAAAGAAAAATTATGAAGGTCAGCTACACATGCTAATGTTATGCTAACAGCAGCTAAAGTGACTTGCATCGATTGGCAAAATCACCTTTTACAACCACGGTATGACATAGTGAAATATTAATCTAAAAGGATTAATATTTCCTGTGGCCTGTCAAACTGCAGTGGGTGCCACCGTGTGTGTTTTGCCAGAGTAAAAAGGACAAGACGTGCCATGGGTTCTAAAATCCTTACGATTAACCTACCGTGACCTTTTATAACCGCGGTGCTCGCAAAGCTGAATAATCTTGACATCCTTCCCCAGGAGTTTTATTATTTCGACCAAACTGTCATAGCATCCAGAAGTTTAGCTCATCTACAAAGTCACTGCCTTCTAACATAACAAACTTGGAATCACATCCTCTTGATTGAGCTTTTTTGTGTGACAATAATTTAAAAATCTGCACAACTGGTTTTACTGTGGTAATAATATAAAAGAGTTGCAAAAAAAAAAAAGAGCTTTAATTAGTCTGACCTCTCCTGCTGTAGCTGCTGTGGCTTGGACACAATTAAGGCTTGCTATGAGGAAAGGACTTCCCAACACAGTGGCATCCTATGTTCTTTATACAGTCGTAGCTTTAGGGGCCAAGTTAAAGTGCTTCCCCAATTAGATCCAACAGTACAGGGCTGAAAACAAGGCCAACAACAGTTCCCTGGGTATACGCTGGGAATGTATAGAGCATCGTAGTCCCGCCCACAAGCTCGTCCCCGCGAACCGAGCCCCGGTGCCAGAAGAGATTTCCCCCATTAATTTTCCCCATAGACTTTTCGAAATAAGTAACGTCCAAAATACGTTTTCTTAGGCTCTAACTAGCTACGTGGTGATAAAGCGATCTTATAGTCACTAATGGGTGACAAAAGTATGCATGAACTCAATCTACTTTTCGAAAAAACATGGTTTAACAGCAGTATTTCGATATCAGACTGCATTACCCATTATCCTAAGCCATCCCATCGAGGCTTCTGATTGGAGGAGCTTGACGTTGCCCGCCGGCGCTGTGTCGCAATGGTTGATGGGATACGGAGTTTCTTAATTCAGCAATTCGAAAATGTAAAAAAAATTTTTGAATCAAACCAATAATGGTAAGGGCAGGAATTGCCACGTAGCCTTCGTGGTATGTTTAAACTCTTAATATTTGGTTCGCGGGGACGAGCTTGTGGGCGGGACTACGATGCTCTATTGTCCATAGTCTAAGTGCCACTGACAACACTGCAACAGTTGCCATTTTTATTGGCACTTTTGGAGTGATCGTGTTCACCATTTCTGGATTTCGCTTTCGAATAAATAAATTAAATTAAATTAAATTTTAATTAAAGGGGATATTGTCCTTTTTTTATCATGAGGTGGAGATTTTCAAATATGTGCTGGAGTGGACTATTTGAGTTTAGGACAATGGAAAATCTCTTTACATCTCCTGAGTGTGAGTTTAAACAAACTTTTACCCATGCTATTATCTACCCTCATCAAAACTTGGCATAGTATTTTGGGATAATTTTTGTATTTGTTGGGGCCACTGTTTTGGAATATGTTGCGTTCACGTGATTGAATTGGAACCATTTTTGAAAATTGCCAAACGTTTTCCCTGACCATTATTTGATAGTGATTGGATTCACAAACCTGCCACATTATTCTCATGGCTGAAAGTCCTTTCTTCTGTCCAACATTACGCACACGTTTTTGAATATCGTCACCACTTTTGGACACCTTTATGAGAATGTAATAGGACCTTGGTTCATATCTGCTGACAGAGAAGACATTGAACTTTGTTTCATGTGGATTGGCCCAGGAAATACAGTATTAATTACTGAACTGTGAGGTCATGCAACCTCTTGGGAAGGGGTTTTAATCTGACCTGGCTATAGATTTTCAGCATGCCGCTAGTTAAAAATTCACATGCAATTCATCCAATATTAAATGTCCCTGCTGGGGACGTACATGAATAATCTGAAGCGCAACATGCAGACCCAAAGTAGACCTATAGGTAGACCTAGGCCCCCGTTCATGCAGGCTCTAGGCCAGACCTGGGCAAACCTCGGCCCACGGGCCAGATGCGGCCCGCCAGAGGGTTTCATTCAGCCCGCGGCTTGGTGAGCCAATATTTCTGAACATGTCAAAAAAAAAGTAAGTCTCTAGCCCATTCCTATCAAGAGTTATGAAATTTTAAAGAAATAATTACAATGCTCAAACCAGCCGCTAGGGGGCAGCCAATATTATTATTTTTTATGGAAGCAATTCCACACCTGTCCAGTAGAGGGCACTGACACTGTCTTATGGCCATACTGCCTTTGCTCTGCCTGATCCTGTGAAATTTCTGAAGCTAAGCAGGGCAGGGCCTGGTCAGTAGTTGGATGGGAGACCAATACATTTAAATTAATACCAGCTTTAAAATTGTGAGTGTTGTTTAAGAGTAAAGTAATAATAATGTAGCCTGTGTTCTAATTTTGCTTATTTGTGTCATTGTGTAATAAGACTGATTCAAATAGAATATTGGCAACTAAAATACACCAGATTGCAATAAATTACATCTGTGTAATTCTAAATTTCATTCATTCATTCATTTATAAATTTAAAAAACATTTGGTCAATAGCATTTTCATATTTACAATATGCGGCAGAATAAAATTCAAGTCATCGTTTTATCCGGCCCTCGCACTCAATCCAGGTTTCTCATCTGGCCCCTTGTAAAAAATAATTGCCCACCCCTGCTCTAGGCTGACCAAAAGGCCATTGGGCCATATGTCCCACTGGAGACGAACTGGAATTAGCTAGACACGTGGCATGCAGCTCCATAGTAGATCTGGCAGACCTCATAGAGGCCGCTGTGGTACAAAGTAAAGATGCCACCTAACCACTCTACTCTATACTGTCACTGGGTCACTAAAAGGTCAAATATGCACCAATATCAAATTCTTATAATTATTTGCATAAAAAGTTCCCCTTTAATGATATTGTGTGTGTGTGTTCCTTTGGCAACACATTTTATGATATAAGGCTCTTTCAAACTGTGACACTGAAGTTCACATGTTTTTAGTCACTATTTTTCATTTTTATCAGTCAACCAAAATATCTGGAGATTAATTTCATAGTTTAGTCATAAATAACTGCATTTCATTTATTTTGAGTCTAATTTCAGTCAGAAAAAATATCGCTTTGACTAAAATTATGAAATTACACTGCTTTGACGTCAACTGTGAACACACCATGACGCAAAGTAGATATCTTTTAGTTCAGGGGTAAATTCATTGTACTTATTAGACAATATAGTCCCACATGCCGTAGTAAGGATGCTTCCTTATTAGCCGCATCAGGACAAACGGGAAGTGAGTGCAGCACTAAGAGGCTGCAATGGAGATGCCCCATGCCGGCTTGTTGTTCGACATCGTTCATTATTAATTCATCAGCGTATCGATTGTGTATTCATGTGGAGGAGAGAAGAAGGCGGTCATATTAGCCGCCTCTTCCCCCCGGGCGGGTGCTCCTTATCGGGCCCAGACTCAGGATGGGGCGCCTGATACTCCCATACCACAGCGGAAACACGCCAAAGATTAAGCCTGGTGGAAAAGGACATACCAAGGTGAAGGCGAGAGATTACGCCGCTAGCTGCGTAACTGGACCCCTGATGGAATTGTTGGGATTCAGCGTGTTTTTTATTTGGGGGTTTTTTTACTCGTTGGTTTGAGAGGGGCAGCGGAAGAGACAGGTGATTGGTTGGGAGGTGAGATACTGTAGGTCTTTGGGAACGCCCACAAACATAAACGCTCCTTGGGGGAAAACCGTCAATACATTTAAATGGAGGAGAGGCAGAGCAGGCCAGATCCTGCAGGTGAAGGGGGAAAAATGGAATTTAATGATATCAATATGAAAGTTTTGTTGTACATTACTGACACAAATATGAGAAAAAATGTGTATAACCCAGAAAATGGCTGGTTGCTCTATATTGTTCCAGTGTAGCAGAAATAATAAAGGGTGCTCTTGGAACAAAAGGGCTCAAGGTTAACTATTTAAAGAAAAAAACTAAATGAGCAGCACAATGAGAAAAAAAGTCATTTTATATTGTGGTCAGTTTTTGAATAAACTATAGTTACAATGTATAAACCTGTAAAAAGAAAAAAAAGAAAATAATAATAATAATTGGGGCTCAAACCTAAATAAATCAGGCTAGATATAGAAAAATCCATTTGAACAAACCTTCGGAATATTAGAAACATACTGCATGGTAAAACTCTTAAGAAGTACAGTTACTGTACTTCAAAAAATTACTATTTTTATATATATTATTATGTAGATGTGTGTACTACTCGCCCCTGTTCAAAACTAATAAAATTGTAAACTATAGATGTACTGTATATGGTGGCAGTGGCGCAGGTGGTAGAGCCGGTTGTCTCATTAATGGAAGGTCGGGAGTTTGAATCTTGGCTCCTGCATGTGCACACTGTCGTTGTGTCCTTGGGCACGACACTTCACCCACTTTGCCTAGCGCTTTGAGTACCTTCTCAAGATAGAAAAGCGCTATGTATATACTCTTTAAGAAGAAAAAAGCAACTTCAGAGTGCATTCCTCCACTTCAACTTGACTTGTATCCGTTTCATTTTTCATAAAACATTTTTGAAGACAGGTGCAAACTGGAAAATACCACATTTGTGGGAGCGTTGCACCTAATTTACCTTTCGTAAATAAAATTAGATGATGGTACATGAGTAAAAATGTAAATGTCTTTTGCACACGAGCAAACGCTTGGTAAATGACCACGATGTGTCATCAATAGGTCATTCTCCCTATGACGCATTGCCGTCTGGATGTGAACTACAGTATGTAGGAATAGTTTAATGCATGGATCTGTAAAAAGCTCACTGAGATTCACAATCTCCGCTCCTTAAAGGAGATCACATTTTACACGTTATTTTAATGATTGTGGAACCCAGAGCCCTCAGAGTAAACGTATGCAGACATGTGAAGATCATAACTCCACACAGAAAACCACTCATATACGACCTTCTTGCTATGAGGGGAGAGCACTAGAGGGAAACTGCCTTAGCCTATAAAAAATAATCACATGGCACTGAACACAGCAGTGTTGCTGACCCAGCCAGAATACATTTGATAAAACAGAACAGTAGTATTGGTTACCGGTAAGTGTGTAATCAAACCAAACCCACCTATCTTTCAAAAGCAGCCACAGTATTAACAGTGACTATACTAAGTTCTATTGACTGTACTAAGATTCTCATAAGGTCAGACAAATGAGATTGTCCTTACATATAATCCTCTCCACCACTATTGTCTAACTCCTTACTAGCAACTAAGGGAATTGAGAAAATTTGTCCTTAACTTACAAACCGATATTCTCATGGCATAATGTGGTCTCCCTGTAGCTGTACTGGCTTCTAACATTCACACTAACAGTTCTCTTTGCATATCATTGCCCGACTGGAGTTTTATTGGCATTCTTGGTGTGCAAGGCTCAACATATTTAAATATCTTCTTGAGAAAGCATAATCCGACTTGGATATTCAATATCCATACATTGACTGTCCACTTGTCCAGGCCCGAATTGATGCTGGTAATAAACTTCCTGGATTAGACATCCAGATTATTCATAGCGTTTTTCAACCCTTAGCTGTTACTTCTGCAACATTAGAGATATCCCTTTGTTCAGTGCTTTGATCTGTAACCTGACACAGTATTCCACATTTTTAAAATCTCATCATCCAACATTGGATCGTTTCTGAGCTGTGCTCAAAGTGTGCATACCTCAACACCACGGAATTTGCTAGCCACATTGTTGGATGAAAGAGACAATTTTTACTAAATGATTGCCACTGCTGCCTTCGGGGGGAGCTCCAGGCCAAATCTTCACCAACCCTGGTGCAAGAGAATCGGTTTAAATCTTACACTGACATTATTTCATCTATAAAACGTAAAATATCAATGGGTCCGAATTATAACGATGGTTCCTGAGCAAATTTTAAAATAAGGACATTTGAAGTTGAACAATCTAAAGCTATAGAGGAAAGAACAGACTGGACTCTTTGTTTCCAAGCGAACATGTTTAATACTCTATCCTAAGAACAGTCATCAGTAGTATAAACCTGTCTCCTACACATCTTCCATTTGAAACAACACACTTCTTCAGGTCTAAGAGCAGTCTCGCTGAATCATGACTTATGGCTGGACAGCCACTTTACTTGACTTCAGACTTTAATGCAGTCTAATCTGATTGTGGTGCTAGCGCCGGGATAGCCTCTTATGCTATCACGGCTGAAGCTCTCCTCTGTCTTGTGAGCGGCGCCTGCCTGTAAGCGACTCCGGCGTTTCAATTAAAGATTCATTGGAGAACACACACAACCAGCCATGCAGATTAAATATTCAACTACGCCAAGGATCCTATGGGTGGCTCACACTTGACTGACAATAATCACCACGGCATTTAGTGACATTAGAGTTAGGATCCAAGCAGGAGCTCCCCAAAGGCTTTCTACAGTTCTGTGTACGCTTGATGGGCTTAAGGCATTTTCCTTTTGTTCTGAACATGCTGAAAAAAATGCCAAAATTTACACTACCACGTGGGAATAGGTTTGCGTGGGGACCATGGGGAGATGTCCTCACCAATATTTCATGATGACCGAGATGTCTCCACCAATCTCATGTGGAGATCATCCTTCACAGTGACGGATGAGATCAGATTGGTCATGTATTTGCAGAGATCATAACATTTTCAGGTTGCAACTGGGGAGCTGTCCGTTTATGGACTGTCATTACATACACGCATTTGAGTGTACGGCTGGGTTTCAAAAATCCATTCATCGGTTTGAATCGATTATCCTTTGAATAGCCTGATATCGATACAAAAAAATGAAAAACGACTTACAGTTTTTGCATTCGGAAAAGGGTTCAGGCTTTAAAATTAGCCCAGCCAAGTTTTTCTATGCCTCTGGGGATGTAAAGTCATGTTGAAAATCCGTGTCCAAAAGGCTAAGTTAGCATTTCACAAAACTGCTGATTCTGCACTTGTTTCCTAAAAGATGCAAAAATATGGAGAATAAACACAGATGGCACATAGAAGGTCAGATTTATTGCCTTTTATGTTTATAGAAACAAATATCAGTGCCATAATAATCAATAAAGTGCATTAGTGGTCTACCATATCCAAGTAAAATTGGTACTGCATGATACGGAAGTTAAAATTTAAAAAATAATATATTTTCCACCCCCTACATGCTCCAGCAATGTCCCGCGCTGTACTGTGAGCCCACACCTATCCCACTCAATTGCCGCTATAGACCTTTCTCAGCTGACATCATCAGCTAGCGGAGCTTATGTTGCAACAATGGGTTGCTGCAAGCAATTCAAATCAAAACATGCTATATCTCTATGCTCTGACCAATCAGAGTCTTGTGGGCAGCAAAAGTCACATGACGGGTCCTGAGCTCCGACAAACGAGCATTTGTTCAGATATCGTTGTCTGACCTGACCACTCAAGTGCTGAACCGTCTTGGAGAGCGTCAAGACCAGTAACACCATTGTAAAGAACAGCTAATAACATGCAGCAGATGGAGCAAATCAACGGAATGCCAACCAACAGGCCGGCATTCCATTCCAAGTCACATGACCGAGAAAGGTCTATAAGCCTGCACTGTCACTCTAAAGTTGCGTGTTCGGCCGAGGCAGCAGTCATTCACCAGCTCAACATGGAGACTGCAGTTACGCGGACGGCCAGAGGTGGCAGTCACGAGTATGAAAATGAACAACCTCCGTTGAGTCCCTTTAACTGAATTGAAAATCAAAGGGAAATCGTGAATCGAATCGTGAATCGAATCAATTTGGGAAATTCAAATGGATACCAGTCCTATTTGACGTGCGACGGAAACACAATGTTGTATATATCGTCCGGGGCGAGGCCTTCCGTCACCTGCTCGTGCTGCTGCCCCAACGCAGCTCCAACGCAGGATATCTGGGAATCAAAGGGTTTGTGGAAGAATGCAATACCTTTTTACGTTATTTAGTCAACACTGATTTAACCATTTGCTGTAGATAGAGCTTCACACGTTTCCCGCAGCCATGCACAGCAAAGCTGAATCACCTCAATCCGCTTGAATGGGGACGCGAGGGAAATTTACGCACATTTATTTATAACTTATTTATCACCAAAAGAAGGACCAGAAAACGCATGCTTAGTGCCTCATCACCAAAGCAGTCTAACCCAGGCAACACACCTAAAAGCTCTGAGCCAGAGACTCACACACTGGGCCAGTAAAACACTATGACTTAGCCACGACTTCAGAGGGAAGCAGTTTTTGAGACACCAAGACTTTGGTCACATGACCCGCTTCACTGGCACAAGCTCCGGTGCAGTGCTGTGAAGCAATTTGCTTCATGAAGAGCCCTGCAAGCTCCAGTTTCATTTGCCCATCCCTAAATATAAGAGAGCGATCAAGATGTGCTTGGAATTCTTACTAAATACATGTAAAATGCAATAAAGTAATATTTAGGAATTGTCAGATGCTTTTAGAAGACAAAGACAGAACATTGTAAACAGAAATATTCCACCCTTTTCTTTTCCTCATATTTGTGAAGATGCCAGTCTCCGTCTAGGGCACTGTATTGGCCAACGCTAACGCAGTACCTTTCTTTTTTTTTTCTTTTAATTGCTTGTCTCACGTCTAGGCAGTGAGTCATCGCACATCGAGCAGCCACGGAAAAGAAAAAAAGAAGCACAGGGGAAAAAGGCCAATAGTAAAAAGCGCAGAGCCTGTTTGAAAAATGAATTATAGGAGCCTGTAGCTAGTAGTTTCCAATGCGGCTACATCCACTAAAGGGGGCTATTTTTAGCAACCTGCACGGCCGCCTTGTCAAGACGGGAGGAGAGAGATAGAAGGGAGAACCCCCCTGCACCCCCGCACCACACACTCCACCAGGGATAATAAGGGGAAACCACACAGGAGAGAGATGCGGGGTATACTGGCCGTCGTCGTAGCAGTAGTAGCAGTAGTGGTAGTAGTTATAGAAGGGAGATACGGTCCCTAGGTGTATTATGCAAATCTGCAGGGTCAGAAGAGTATGCCAATTAGCTCAAGGTGGCGTTCTGTTTTCCCCGTTTTGTGAATGGAAGACAGGCTTTGTGCGATTTCTGTCAATGTTATTTGTCAAGGTCATATTAAAGAGGGGGGTTTATGCATTTGCTCAGAAGTTTACATGTCCTTTATCTTTTGGCCATTTTTCATAGAATATTAATGATAACACAAAAATCTTTTTTTCCACTCATGATTCGTGGTTGTGTGAAGCCATTTATTGCCAAAGAACTGAGTTTCTGTTTCATTATCATAATGAAACAGAAACTACTCAAATGTCCCTGATCTAACGTTTGGAAAATTGTTCAGGAGCAAAGAAAAACTCACTTCGGCTGAAATACAAGACTCTCTGAAAATGTTTGTTTGAAAAAATGCTTGAAAATGTCTGTGATGTTTGTTTCAAGATGCACATTATGTAAACTTTTGATCAGGGACATTTGGCTAGTTTCCAGTTGAAAAGCGTAAACAAACAGTTTTTTTTGACAATAAATGGCTTCACACAAACCACTAAATTTTAATATGTAAACCTTTGGCCACAACTGTATTTGGGAATAAGTCAAAACTCGTTGGCGCCGCTGTAAATGTATTTATTCTTATGTGTCTGGCCCCAGGAGCCTGAAGAGCACATGAGTTGTCTTGGCTAGCATTTACTCTGCCTCTGCTTCGATGATCCAGTGAGCACTCTGCCTCTCCTCTTCTTGTCACATCGTCATCTTTACCTTACACTTTTTTGGTCAGACAATGCTATAGTTTATTTGAAGTCATGTGACCCAAGCACCATTTTGTCGGCGGGTAGCATTAATTAAAATGGACTTGTCAGCGAGGGGCAACAGGGATCACTACAACCACAGGGTCCACAAAGTACAGCCCCATCGCAGAAATAGAACATGAATAGAACTAAAACGAATCTTTAGCAACCGTGACTATCTTACAGATCTAACACAATGCAACACAAAAAGTCTTCTAGCAACTGCGGGTAAATGTTTGAAACTTTCTGTGTGTGTGGTGACCTAAAGGCAATTTGATATAACTATGAAATTTTGAACTTTTAGGTCAATTTCTGCCCACTACAAGTCCATGTGAAGCTGTCTTATCTGCTGATATCGCACTGACTAAGAGGCTAAAACTAATTGTTCCTCACTTGTATTGTATAACTATCAAAAAACATATATTCAATCCCAGAAAATGTTTGAATCTGTTAAAATATTGTAATTTTCTCACTCATTTTCTTGATTGATTTAAGCATAGAATGATAAAGTCTCCTGATTGGACCGGGAAGCCCTTCCTCAGTCCCAGCACAGAAAAAAGCTTGTCTCATTGGTCCACACAAATCCTGCAAGACTTTGAATTGTTGCTGAGATCAACAGGTACTTAAAGCCGTGTCCCGACCAAACACAACCGGCAAGAGCAGCTCCTCCTAAAGCTCACGGCAGGCTAAAGCACGGCAGGCCACCGCGCGGCGCTCACGGCAGCGCGTTGTGACACTAAAGACACCAAAGTGACACGCGTTGGCTTCAAAATAAACACGCGTTGTTTACCGCACGTTTGGTCGGGACACGGCTTTAGAGAAAAAAATATATTTTCAGTTACTTACTTCACATCGAAATTCAGACACAATTATATGCATTCTATTTAATTTGTAAAACATTTAGACTTCACCACTTGTTGAGATCAAGGTCAAAAGAATAGTCTTTTTTATCCATTTACAAAAAAAGTTGTAAAGTTGTAAAGAAATGTTCTCTAGCACAGGTTCGCGACCCACTGAAAATGGTTCTGGGGTCAAATGTAAAATAGTTTAGGGTCCTGACCCGCCAGATGAGAACCACTGTCCTAAATAGTAGCAGAAAAAATGCATGAGAGGATGCAGTGAGAGACTGGGCCCGGAGCTCCCTGTGCAGGCTGCACTGCACAGTGATAGAACAATGAAATCAAGCTTTTATTTTCTGCTAATGGCACGTGAGAGCTAGGGTGAACACACTTTGAGCAAAGAGCTACTCAGAACAGGGCCAGTGATGGATTATGGACTTATGGACTCAAAAAGGTGAGAGTTATATTTCATCTATGACGCAACTAAATTCAGTATCGAAATGCTTCCACAGAACAAAAAGAGAAGAGAAGAGAAAAGAAGAGAACAGGACTAACCAAAACTGCAAGAATGAAGCAAAATAATACTACATGTAGGTTTTTTTTTTTTTTATATGAATATTTTTGCTTCTTTAATGGCTGTAATGAGCAATTATTATAATATTTCTGTCTTATGTGTCAAACACATGCCAATCCTGTAGTTTCAATGAATACTGTACATGTGATTATTGGAATGGTTTAGCAGTTCATATTTCAGTCTTCTCTCAAATGTTAATTCACCTGGACATGTATAAGCTGCACAGTAAACAAATCGAGAAGCAAAATATTTTTTCTGGAGGGGGGCAGGAGATTGACTAGAAATTGGTCAGTTATAGCCATGTCAATAGAACAAGCTTCATCTCATGGAATTCTACACATTTTTTATATTATTACTATTTAGGATTAATACATTGGATCTGGTGTGGAGCAACCCCTTCTATAGGACTCCCCCGTCTGAGCTATTTTTATTTGCGGGAACTACCTCTGTCTGTGCCCGTCTCAAGGACGAAGTCGCGCAGCAAATGTCCTTGTCTGAACCAAACTATAAGTGCATTTTTAGAATGGGCTTAGGCTGCACATTATATTGCAATATAATATTAGGTGACGTAATATCCATAAAGCAACAAGATCAAATGTGAGGTAAAATCCAAAATCATTGATAAAATTGGATGAAAAGAACTTGCTTATGATTTGTTTCTTTGATTTATGGAACAGTCTGTGTTGAAACATATACTATAAAACTCTGTGGGAGAGAAATATTCAGTCGTGTGGCTTTAAAACGCTGCACTTTCTTCGTTGTATGGAACAGCTTCTTTGAAATAAACATGTATAAAATGATGCTGATGATGCCACAGATACAGCATTTAGAAGGCTTGATATTACATTTGATTGCACTTTAGCGACAAAACAAAACCTAACCAAGATTAGAACCGCAACTTAACCGAAACCAAACCATGAATTAAGCCAGGTCTTAGCTACAACTAATTGGGATCGAATTATGTCCATACTGTGACTAAACCAAGATCAAACCACGAATAAACCAGTTGCAAAGCCAGGCGTAAATCATGTGAAACAAGGTCTTGACATATTGGGTCTTCCAGGAACAAACCAGGGCTAATATGGTCCACACGTAGATCAGGACGATAATCAACGATAATCAACGATAATATTATTTCAAGTAAGTAAAGACTTTTTTTAAATCTAATTCTGAGTGCGATATCTTTTTTTTCTTTCTTATTGAAGTGTAAAAAACGTACTAAATTGGCAAACTTCTTGAAACTAGTTACTCAAATCAAGAGCAAATTTACTCATATTTCAAGAAAATGTGACTCATTTCCAGATTGCTTTTTGCAGTGTGTAAACAGAGAGTAAACTTGCAAGAACTTAAACTTAAGGACTTGATCTTCTCCAGGAATGATCCATGATTAAAATGAGTATTACTACTCAAATATAGTGCCCTCTATATGAAGCAAGACACTTCAGGTGAAAAGGAAAAAATACATATGAAATAGGATTTGTGAATTGAGCCAGAAGTATGGGTTTATTTGTTGACATGCAGTAGAAAATAACTTTTTTTTGGATAGGCTTCTCTTTTGTCTTTAAAAATGTTGGTATATGAACAAATTCTGTGAAAATAAATCACGCTTTGCCTTGATTTTTGAGTCAAATGTCAATAAATCAATCTCGAACAAATATTTCTGAAAAAAAAACTAAATGTAGCGAGGTGCAATTTAAAGCCACAGTGTAACATTTCACCCAGAGAATGTATTACACATGTTTTCATGTGTGGATTAACACTTCAAAAACCATAGTATTTTACTCTCACCTCCTCAAACTCATAACTTTGCTGGGAGTGGGACATGGATCATCTTTGTCTCCATGGAGATGTTGCTGCTTTGCTTTTACTACAGGACAAGTGGCCAAACTTGAGGTTTAACTACATTTGGTTGTCTTTCAACCGTTTTGTTTGGATAACCTGCAGCAGAAATACCATGGCTGGTGTCTTTCTGATCATTAGAAGCATGTTTAGCATTGATGGCATGATTCCTCAGCATCTTGTGCCACATGTATGGAATGCTCCGCAGTGTGGCTTTAAGTGGAGATGTTCAGCCTTGGAAGTACAAGTTCATATAATGTGCTATAGACTGGAGGAAAGTTGATACAGTGAATTTGCTAATAGCTGATAATGCTTTGCTTCCAGGTGAAAGCCCGCATCACTTTGCGTAAATTCGATCGCACATACCTGAATTCTGGCGCCTGGTTTTGCTTGAGGCCGTAGAAAGCCGCAGACAGGGTCAAAAGCCACCGTGGCACAAAATTCCCATTCTGGCACTCCAGGTAAGGCGCGGACCACTTGACGTGCGTCTTATCCGGAATATAGCTCTCGCCACGCTTCAAAGAATTGTCCACCGATGTAAAATCCTGGCTGAGCACCCTTTTGTGAAACGCTGGCTTCTTTTTCCTCCCTTTCAAGCCGTGGTACCACTCCGTCTCCGCGCCCCTGTTGTGCAGGTGCCCGTGCGCTTCGCCGGACAGATCTTGTAGGACTATCTCCCCACCTGCTCGCGTCGCCTGGAGCAGCACGTCGGGGCCCCCCACCACCGAAGAATCCAGGCTAAAAGTCACAACTGCGCGGTGGATTTTATCATCTCCCTCAAGTATGCTCCTCACCAAGGCGTGATACCACTCTATATCCCTCCTCAGGCTCTGCTCCCTGGACCTGTTGGCTTGCAGGATCATGTTGAGGAAGTTCGTGGCGTGCACCACCGTATCCAAGACGCTGCCCATCATGTTGCCAGACCTGCCCCCCTGCAGCGCGGCGAGCTCGTACCGGTGGCTGCAGTTGGCGTGCGCTAACGTGCTGGAGTCGCCCGTGTGGAGAAACGCCGTGACCACTTCTCCTCCACCGCCTCTCTGCGCCAGCTCCTCCGCTGCTTCCCCGTGAGCGCGGAGGTGAGCCAGATGATGAGGAGGATGATGATGCTGGTGCGTCGACTTCTCCTCAGCCACGATCCCCCCGCTCGCTTCAAGTCGTTTCCCGTACAATTCCTGATTCGATCCGAGCACAATCCCCACTTGAAGCAGTAGCGACAGGCGGAGTACAGCCATGTCTTTTGCCCCCTTTGCTCCCCCCTGGCTGGAGGAGAGCGTCCACAGATGTGTGTGTGTTTTGGGGAGGGTTGATAGATCGCCTTGCAGTGCTCAAATCACCTCCTTACATGCAGCTTGTTGATGTTCAGAAGTCCCCTCTCCTCTTCTTCCAAGGCGCGACGCTTCCTTCCTCCCTCCTGATTCCCAGCGACTGATAAGGGGGGCGGGATAACTCGCAGCGAAGGTATTGTTGTTATTAATAGGCCGATATACCTAGCTTTCAGTATTTTTAGCCGGAGGAGCCTTCACTTTGGCCCGAGAATGCACTCCGCCCTCTCCTGAGCGCGTTGGAGTGGAAGATGAGGAACGCGCAAGGAGCAGGCACTTTAAAGCCCGTCTTTGCCGAGAGCTGATTGGGCCGCGCGACTGTCAATCAACCACAGGGCTTAGACACACGTGAAGCAGTCACCAAGAGATGAAATACAGCGACGTCTGATTTTAGAGGCAAAAAAAAAAAAACGGGAAGAGGGACATTTAGAGTTAATGTTATTAGCTGAACCAGGCGACTCGTTTTGGATACCCGTGCGTCATGGAGAGTCAGTCGTGTTTGGCCAAGTTGTTGCGCATAAACTGCAGCAATCAAACCTATGTCAACAGGTGGAAGGTGTTTAGGGACGATTTGAACTCGTTTGAACTGCAAACAATTGAAATGATAGAAAAGGAAAGTCTTATGTTTGGACTAATAAAGTTTAGACACTATAGCTTTGTTGTTTTGTATTCTAACCTGTTTTTTGTTTATTCGTTATGGAAGATGGTGGAAAAATAAGACTTATTAAAAAGTAAAGTACAGGAGTAATGTACCAAATGTGGGCTGGCACTTTGAAGGACTAAATATGCAGGATTGTGGAAATGTTTGTATTCATGTTATAGAATTCTAGTGTAGCTGGTGCTAATACAGCTCTATGGGAGAGAATCTGTTTTTGAAAGACATTTCCAAAAGAAAACTTACAAAATGTTACACTTGATCCGTATTTGGCTATGATTGGATTCACAAACCTGCCATATTGTGATTTTGCGATGAAGCATTGAGGCTCATATTGCAATTTGACACTGTATGCGTCGGGACCCAAATGTTGGTCGTGGAAGCACTTTTCGCTGGGTCACAAGGCTTTCTCCTTGAACTGTACAGTTTGAGTCATGGTCACAATTGCAACTAAACTGATTCATTTTCTGGGTCAAAGGCATTTTAGGGGGTCCACACATCATTTACATTAAGATAAGTACCGGCAAATGTCTCTGTAAAACTTTCAAGTTATTGTTAAGTCCAAGTCTGGAAGGTTTGGAGTGTGTAGAAGCTGCTAAAGTGGAAATTTGGCTGCCACAATGCGAGAAAAATGTATTTTGAGAAAAAGATTTACAGTTTCCCATGTAATTCTGTGGAGAGACGTTGGCTCAGTGCAATAATTCGAACACCGTATTGTGAAGATTGGGACATTTGTTTGTTTCCAGGCGAGGGTTTATATGTTGGGAGCAAACTGGACCAAAACCTGAAAATTGTCTTCCCTCTTGGACTACAATCTCCAGATATTTTGGTCGACTCGCAATGACCTTGGGTTTTGCTTCCTTTTTCTAATCCCAGCGTTTCATGAGGCTGAAATTTGGTAAAGGAGTTCTACTGCAATGTATCCTAACAGTTTTAGAAGTGGATTTTCCTGACGATGCTAGTGCAGTGACAGTGAACAGTGATATCGGTCACCGCAATGAAGGGAATGCATGACTATTTGTTTTTTGTTTTTTTTTTCATAACTGACACCATCGATTTGTGGATGATCCACAGGTAGATCATTACTGAGATAACTTTGCTAATGGCTCTTGATGTAACTAATAAGGACTTTACTTCACAGCCTCTTCTTGTCGAGACACCACTCTGTTTTCATGTGGTGTTGTGTGTCCCCTTTTTGGTTTTGTTTTTCCTTTTTTCTATGTTGTAAAAATTAAATAAAAAATAAAGAGTTTAAAAAATAAATAAGTATAGTTTTAAATTAACTGTACATGTATTTGTTATTTGAGCCTATATATTCACTGCTATTTGTATTTGACCTTTTAAGCCCTAACGTCCCCATTTTTGGGGACTTGCCACTTTTAGAGACAATCCTTGTTTATTTTAATCTTATGTAAAAATTGCCAACATTTTCAACGACAGAATAATGGATAGAGCCAGATTTTATTTTTATTTTGTGCTCAAAAGTTCACCTTGAAAGAAAAAAACAGCAGCATGTTTTGAAATATTTTAACCTTTTAAGCCCTAACGTCCCCGTTTTTGGGGACTTGCCACTTTTAGAGATCTTTTTTTTTTAAAATGTGTTCACAAAAAAAGTGTATTTTTTAAATTTCATTGAAATATTTTTTTTTTTGGCCAAAAAGTGCAAAATTATGACCTATTTATTACAATGGGATTCCGCCTAGACTATGATTTTCTTGAAAATGTTCACATCTACAGTATCCACATAGACATTCATATCATATGAGAGCAATATGAACATTTGAGACACATTTGAGGCACTTTACAAGCTGTTAAAGTCTTCCAGAGTATATGTATACCAAATTCAGAAAAAAACAGCCACGGGCTTAAGAGGTTCATATCTAAACAATGAAAAAACATGTATCATTTTCTTCTGAATTTATCGTTTGTTTGTTCTATGAATTGATAAGAAATATTCTTATTTGGGCCACGGCTTGTCATCCCATCAAGTTGGAGGGTCCCAATTAGGGATGTCAAGATTAACCGGTTTTATGATTATCGTGATAATAAAAGCTCACTGTAGGTTAATGGTGAGAATGTTAGCACTCAAGGTAAATCATTTCTCATGAGCCGTAAGTGCATGAGTCCGAACAGAGCACGGACACTCACCATTAAAGGCTGATGAAATGGCATCCAGTGTATCACCAAAAATACACGAAGTCTGCGGCAGGTTAAATAGTCCAATGTGCAGAGAGAAAATCTTAGGCATCTTTGCTGTAATTGCATCAGCAAAGGAAGAGTCCCAAAAGAACCATGTGCAGCTGTGGTTTTATTGTGACAAGTGAAACTGCAAATGCATGGAATTCATCTTTTTTTTCATAGACTGAAAGTTCAATAGGTTTTTAACTAAAACAATTCAATAAATATAACATGTACATATAATTGCTTGTGTCTAGTTTGTGACATTTTGGACAGTACATTTTGCAAGATTGAGAAATTCTCGTTAACTGTAAATAATCGTAAAATCTCAATATTTTTGCTCACAATAATCGTGACTCTCATCCCTAGTCCCGATGCCGTACCAGTTGAGAACCACTGCTCTAAATCATGTTAGGGTCCAGAGGGTCATTGATAAAACATGCAACTGGACAGTTACTGAAAAGCAGCTCATTTGCACTCACGACTCCCGAAGGAGAAGCTAAATGTACAGATGCTTGTGCGCTGTAGGCTCGTTACTAACCAAACAAGCAGCGCTCGCCAACAGTGCATCGCCATGGTGACTGCAGCTGCCTGTCAACCCCAGCCACAAGCCGACGGAGGAGTGAGAAACAAGGCTTTGCACTGCTGCACCAGGTGTGGGCACAATGGCAGAGTGGTTAGTGCCAGCCTACGAGGGGGTTGAGGGTTCCAATCTCACAATGGAGTGTGCACTCTCATATATAGTACATAGGCAAAAGCATATGTTGTTGCAAGAAAACCCGAAATAGATACGTTGAAGCTCTCCATTGGGATTGGGGAATAGGTTAAATTCACATTCTAGAATTTGCCAATGAAACTCTATGGGAGAAATTGTTTTTGAAAGAAATTTCCAAAAAGAAAATTGACAAATGTTTTAATTGATCATTGACAGTGATTGGATTCACAAAGCTGCCATATTATTCTTATGGCTGAAAGTCCTTTCTACTGGCCAACATCACGCACATGTTTTTGAATATTGTCATCACATTTGGACACCTTTAGTTCATATAGTTCATATGTGCTGACAGAGAAAACATTGAACTTTGTGATGGTTTTTGTTTCATGTGGATTGGCCCAGGAATTACAGAGAAATTGACAATAAACTAAGACTAGTATCGTCAAATAACGGATTACTACGTAATCCACTACTGTAATTAGATTACTTTTTTAGTAGCGGAGTAATGTAACGGGATTACAATTGCAAATTTTTATTACATTATAATTACTTTATCAAGTAATGATTCCATTACTTTCTTTGTAATAATTTGAGCTGAAAACATTACTTTTCAGATTAAGACCTGAGCAAAAGTCGAATGCAGCTTCTGCACATTTATTTTATGAAATATACAAGTGATACGTGGGTCAGCTTTTTTTCTGACCTGACCCTAAGAAAATGAGACCCAATCCACCCGACCCTAAAAACTAGGTCTTAATTTGCCAACCCGACCCGATCCAACCCGCTCACAACTCTGGAAGTCGCGCAACAGCTGTCTGTCAATCAAAGAGGAGTGGACCACGTGAACAAGTTTACATGGTGTAGAGATGGCTTTTTTGTTTACATCTATTAATGAGGTGCTGAAATCACGTATGGTCTTATCAGGAAGCAACAAGCAGAAACAAGGCTTTACTTTTACCATAGTAGTTCAACCAAATAGTTGTCATGGACAACTATTTGTCAAATGAAACAGGTATTTGGACTAAAGTGGTCCATGCAGGACGCTCTATGGGCAGGACTCAGGAGCAGGGGCTTGCCTTACTAAGCATACAGCTGCACTTTTTCTCTCCCCTCTCACTCTTCAGGTTAGTAATCCTGTTAGATCTTTCATCATTTTCATCATCAAATAGTCCCAGTAGGTCCTGGCTGTAGTTTGAGCTGGTTTGGTGGTTGTTGTGCATTTGGCGCATGTCTAAAGCGACAGACACATGATAAAACTTGGCACAATGAGAAAATAAAAGTGAGGTTTATGGATAATCATGCATTTTTCACGTTGAAAGCATAATAATAAAGTATACAGTTTTTGATTTATTTTTGTGCTAAGCAGTACACATGAAGTTATAACCAAAGCAAGATTTACACTTTCATAAAGTTCAGTCCAAAGCTCTGAGCTGCTGCTAGATCCTTTTTTTTTAACCAAAGTAA
>OMNZ01048147.1:0-16844 GCA_900303255.1 Lesueurigobius sanzi | reverse complement strand
TCTCATATGATATGAATGTCTATGGGGAGACTGTAGATGTGAAAATCTTCAAGAAAATCATAGTGGGCCTGAGTAATTGAGGTTGAAAGACAGAAAATATGAATTCTGCCTAAAAAAAAAAAAATAGTAACTACACTGAACTACACTGACTTTTTACCAACTGTTTATCTCTGTAACAATAAATAATTGAAAAGTTATTAAGGTTTTGATTTAAAATAGTCTAGGCGGAATCCCATTATAATAAATAGGGCACAATTTGGCACTTTTTAATTTGGCACTGTTTGGCCGAAAATTTCAAATTTGTAATATTTCAATGAAATTGAAAATTTTGGATCCTATTTATTTGGTCATAAAATACAGTTTTTCCAAGAACACATTTTTTAAAGTAGGTTAAAATAAACAAGGATTGTCTCTAAAAGTGGCAAGTCCCCAAAAATGGGGACCCACGGGCTAAAGAGGTTAAATTATGAGGCAGCATTTGTAGATGATTTAGAGCAACTTACTTCATAGTTTTGTGTCAAGAGTCAAGACACACAGCAGCATTGTATCCGATATCCAGCGACAAAAGATGGAAGTTTAACCGAACATAATGTTTTCTTAACAAGTTAACATTAAAAGTTAGTCATTTCTTGCCCTTTGTAATTGTAAAACAGTAATGTATTTTAGCCTGATTGTGTTCTTACTAAACTAAATACAATGACAAAGAACACCATAAAATCCAGCACTATTCATTCCAATTTAACTGTGCACCTTGTAAGTGAATACTATAAAACATGTGTTGTATTTCCCTGAACATTGCAGAGCGATGGCCTCTGTGCACTAATTGCATTACGTTTGTCTGTGCAGAGCATCACTTTGGGTGTCACACAAACACTAATTAACCTCAAGTTTTAATTTACAACACATCGGGAGAGCCACACTTTTGTTCCCCGCGAACTCCGGAGTGATTTAAGGTAAATATATTAGTCATTAATATGCTCAAGGCATTTGAGGACGCTTTGGCTGCTTGCTGTGAAAAGCGAACAGTGTTTTACTTTGCTCAACAATCGATAATGGACAGCTGCCAATAAAGGTGTCCCAAAATAATAACATCAAGATCCCACTCATCAATCACTGCCATGGATTCATTCTTTTTGGAAAGAATATTGGAGAGAAAACATAAACTTCTTGGAGGTGATGTAAGGTGATTATTACACCAACATTGATCCTTTGACCCTTTCGCAACTGAGACATTCAGTGGCAGAGAAGTGTATAACAGCAGTGTTGTGCCAGGGGCCCTTTCAACCTGAAAAGACTCACAGAAACGATTAGCATTATCTATAGAAGAGTTTTATTGAACATGAATATTATTTGGCGCTTGGACCCCGGCGGAAGACAGTAGCGAACAGTATGTACTACAAGGGCGTGATAGATGTAGAAGACTTCCCCCCGGAGTCCGGACACTGGTGGTGGTGGTAGAGGATTAGGTGACCCATGGATGAGAAGCCCCGATGAGCGGCGTGGAGGTGAGGCCAGGTGGAGAAGGGCGGGCAGGGGTCGCAGCACAGCTGGAAAACAGCCGAGGCAATCAATGAAGTGACTTACAGTATAAGAAGAACCCGGGCGAAGATGGGTTGAAGCAGGAACGTGCTGCTCCAGTGAGGCTGTCATGGGGGCGTGGCTTCAGATGGAGCAATGACTAGATGATTGACAAGGTGCAGCTGGAGAGGAGGCGATGAATGACGTACTGCAGGTGAGTAGGGCTGGGCAGAAAGTTTTATCAGGATTTTCTTTAGTTTATATCACGATTTCGATTTTCACAATTCATGTGTAAATTGTCTTTTAAAAGGTGACTAAAGCCATCTCCTTCTTCTTGGGTTTAGACCTGGTTTCGTCTTGGTTAAGACATGTTTTAGTCCAAGTTTCAGTCCTTACATAGTTTTAACATGCTTCACTCATGGTTTAGTCCTGGTTTAATCCTGGTTCAGTCTGTGATATTGTCCAGGTTTAGACCTGATTTAGACCCAGTTTTCTCTTGGTTTATCTTTGATTCAGTCCTTGGGTTTAGACCTGGTTCAGTCCTGGTTTAGTCCAGGGTAATCATCGATTCGATTCTGTCCCTTGTTTCGTCCTTTTTAGTTTGATCCTGGTTTAGACCTTGATTTTAGTCCGGTTTACTTCTTGGTTTAGTCCTGGTTTAATCCGGTTCAGTCTGTGATATTGTCTGAATTCACCTAGTTTTCTCCTGGTTTATTCCTGGTTTAATCCAGATTCAGTCTGTGATATTGTCTGATTTCAGACCTGGTTTAGACCTAGTTTTCACCTGGTTTGTTTCGGTTTATTCCTGACAGTAGAAGAAATGAGTGTCAGTATTTGAGCCCAGAGCTGCCTTAAAACAAAAAAACACTGAATCAGGAGATGACGACGTTACCAAAAAAGCAGATCGTCGATTGAATGTTTATTGTCACATGGCCCAGCCCTACAGGGAACTCTTCCAGGTTGAATTTGCCCTTAAGCTTCATTAAAATATCAACAACAGTTTGAAAGAGTGTTTACAAAGGGTGAAATACTAACTCTGTGCTGTTACAGGTTGGATTGAGTGTTTCTCAGTGCATAATCTATAATTGCTTCAGCTACACCATAAGCTGTTGTTTTAGTTGTTAGTTTATTATTTGAAGCACTAAGCACAACCTCTGGAGGCTGTGGCATATATTTGCACAATGTTACATAACATATAAACACCAATATATATCAAATCTTCTGTTTTTTGGAAGACATGTCACAACCTACATCTTCAAAGGCACTCTCAAGTGACTTATTTCCGTGTAATATATTTCATGCCATCATTTTTAAGTATACACCTGATATATCTAACTGCAACACCTAAGGGGATACATAAAGTTACCTGAACTTCATTATGGGAATAGTTAGCCTTGTCTCCCACAATTTAACACCCTGAGAGATTGTGAGATATTCAGATTCGGATTTAAAAAAAAAACAACCTCCTTGCACCTTTTCCACCATCCATGTGCCCAATTTGTACACATTATTTCTGACAATCCGTTCATGCAGCACATATTTTTAAGCATTCCCACGCCGGCTTGTGTGTCAAAATATCTCAGTGTAGAAGGAGTTCTTGGGAATTGATGACACGGACTGTTTGTTAGCCTTAAATAGGCCAATGTGTGTCACTCTCCATTATAGTAATAGGGAAGCGGAGGACTGGAGGGATGTCAGTGTCGCAGATGCACCAACACAGCACAGAGTAATGCACTACAGTCGGCTGTTACAGAACACCAGCGAGGTTCTCTGAGACCGCGGGTGACTCACACCGGCATGAATCATTCAAGTTTGTTTTTAGTTCGGCTTCCACAACACAAAGTAAATGACAGCTTTCCCGGTTAGACAAAAAAATAAAGATAATGACAGAGAACAGCGCTTTTCCTATTTGTGAAGCTGAGGAATAGGACATGACTATTGATGCAAAAAACAGACTGAAAAGAGACTCCAAGGTGATAAGGTGATTTTACATTTTCTTGATTTTTTTTTTTCAAGACAGAAAAGGTGTTTCAATCAATGTCTGAGCTGAGAGCTGAAAGTGTTGCTGAAGGCTGTGGTGCATTGTGTATTCCTGATCCTCTCTGGTCTGGTCAACACGGTAAGTTGTGAGAGACTGGTTTATTTCGAATGAGCCTGGAGACAGTAAACACAGGCTTTCATGTTTAACTAATGGCATGCTATCCATTGAACCATGATGAACACTCTTTGAACACGGAACGGCAAAGAGCAAGTCCAGGAAGTGATAATGGGCTTTAAAAATGTGGAGGACAGTTCTGTGTTTCATACGGCCTGCACTGGGAGTAATGCAATACAAAAGTTCCTTCTTTAATTTAGTGACAGATGTTTTTTTGTTCTTTTTTGTTTGTTTTTGTTTTCAGTAATATAACATATTACTTAAGAGGTTCTATGGTGCATACCTTTTTTAAAGAAAGAATTGGACTTTAATTTAATGAACAGCATTCTTATGTGGTATGTTTTCAATGTATTCAGTCAATCCTTAAAAAGAAAAAACACAAATATATATGTACATATAACTATTAGCAAAATGGTGATTGTAGGTTAAATACTTTTTTACATTTTACATACATTTCAAATATATGTCTATGCAAATTATGCATGATTAACATTTAGAGCTGTGCTGTGACTCTGAGGCGTCCCAGGGGGTCCCTGTTCCCAACTTGACACAATGGTTGAATTAGAGGGACTTTAAGTTAAATCTTGATTGGGAAAAAATGCATTAACAAAGAAAAACTTTGTATTGACGCTTCTCAAATATCAAATATATTGATGTATATTCATCACAAGTTCATTATTGAATTCCTGCATGAATTCATCTATGAAAGAACATGGAGTCATGTTAATTCACAATCAGAATAGAATTTATTGCCATTGTCAATGAAGGTTTCACAGACTAGGAATTCTCTTTGGTGTTCTCGTGCAACATGAAACATAAACTTGTAATAATGATAAATAAAAATTAGAATAAGATAGAAAAATCTAATAAAATAGTAATTTAACACAATACAAGACAGCAGCATTAATGGTGAATTTTCAGACGTAGATTAGCAGCAAATGTGAGTGTGGACATACCTGATGAGTCATGATGTAGTATTGCATAAAATCATAAAATCACAATGAATTCATAGAAGAATTCATGTAATTCATGCATGATTTCATGTACCCTTATTATAAAATGTTACCAGATATACAGTATATATATATTTTTTTTACAGATTTATTCAATAATATAACAAATAAAAGATACACAATATATCTAAAAATACCCTCTGAACAAATTGTAAATAATATCCACAAAATAAAACCATACATTTTAATCCTGCCTCTATCGATTAGTAGAGGTTGTCACCAAAAATAAAGGTATTTTGGGCATTTGTATGGATAAAATATATATATTTTTTTTTTTCATGAAAACATAAAATGAAAGAAAACATGCAATACATTTTGTCTCATATTTATGTCAGTAGTTTACAGCAAAACCTTCAAATTGATGTCACTCAAACACATTTCCCTATTCACCTGTGTCTCACCTTAAAAAGAAAAAGCAAAACAGCAATCTGGTCCTCATTACTGCCGCTGTAACGCACTATAGGCATTGTATTATTGCCCGACGGTATATGCGCTGCTGGCTCTGAATATCACTGTGCACCGGGGCGACTCGAGCCTCTGCGGCGCTTTGGGCCATGCAAGTGACTGGTCATTTAGAACCTGCTTCCAGCTCCTTCACCTCTCACTGCGTCCCGTACAAACACCCACACTTCATATACCCTCATGGCACCGTGTATGCACTTGGCCTTTGCCTGTCTCTCACTCGGCCTCGACATGCGGCGCACATCACCAGCCAATTCATTACACACTGTACTGAACGCGAAAACTAAACCAAACTAAACTTTTTTTGTCCCAGGTGAAAACAAAGATGTGGACTGTTCTTTGGCATACGCGTCAACAATACAGCGCAAAGCAGATGTTGCATGCATCCCGCCTAACCATGTAAAATGAGACATAATTGTAAAATAAATGCAATATGGTTTTAGTGACAAGTTTAAAATCCTACATGACACAGTTCTCTATAGCGTGCGAGAGGAAGTTGACCTGAAGCAGTGGGTTCTCATGTGGGTAAAGATCCACAAAAGAGTCTAGATTGTTAAGTCTAAATTATAGAAACGCAAATAATATATCTAGCAAAAAGATCAAAAAAGGGCCGACAATATGGAGGCAGGTGCTCTTCGAGGATCAAGTACTAACTCAGAATAAAAGAAGAGAGAGAGGATCCGAGGCACTCATGTCCCTGTGTGCCTATGTAAAGGACTTTTATATACTGTAAGACAGAGTGCCCAGGATCCTCTCTCCCTTCTTTTAATACTGTCTATCTAGCATTTTAATTTCATTATGTGTGTTTTATTAGGTAACCAATGGAAATCAGCCAAATGAAAACACATGATTCATGTTCTGGTGTAAAAAAGAAAAAAAAAAAAAAAACATTTATATTAGTGTAAAGCATAGAGTGTACTTTAATGATACAATTTGGCTAGTTCTCCGTGAAGCCAGTCAGCATACAGGGGCTGGCTCCGGAACAGGGAAGCTCCTATTGACTTTCCATTGCAACTTTTTGGAAAATAATCTTGTTTATATGAGCCTGAAGTGCTTGTCTTACCACGCACTACACTACACCGTCCTGTTCTTTGTCTTTTAATATTTTCAACATTAAAAGAGAACATAACTCGCACATATGGTTCAAATGCTAGCACGAATTGTCTCCGTTAGGCCGCGCTGAACGCTATGGGGAAAGCCACGCAGGCTGCCTCCATCATTAATGTACACTCTATGGTGTGAGGTCGCTGGAGTGAGGCTTATAAAGTTGAAATATGTCCCAGCAGGGCTACCACAGATTTTTTTTACTCCCTGCCGGAACAGTGTACACATACAGTATGCACGCCATTTCCGCCCATGCATACACATAGGACAGCCAACCACAGGAGCACAAATATCGCATTCTCTATACCACAGTGCCATGTTTGAGCAAAGACATGTCAGTTTGAGAATATGCAGCAGTACAATTTATATGAGCAATGGGAGTCCCTGTGATGGATGGGCCCATGTTACGGTATGAAGAAGTGCATGATGTTTGACTGACAGCCCCCAGGGAGCACCCGCGGAAAATGGCGAGATAGAACCATCCAATGTGCCATTTTCAAATGACAAATCAAGAGTAGATTTTTCCCCCCCTTCTAGTTTGACTTAATACAGATATAGCAAATCTGCAAATATGAAACTAGTTGTATTTGAAACATCACTTGTCACATTGATGTCAGTATATCTCACTGGATAAGACAATGTACAGGAAATGGGTTTATATCTTTATATTGATTTATCCATATTAAGCCAGGAAAGTACCACTGGGATTTCAGAGTCTCTTTGTCAAGGTAGTCCTGGCAAAATGTTTGTTTGAGTTCCCACCTGCTGCTAAATGAAATATAGCTTCTCAAATCTCAGTGGTCAAGTTTTCTAGTCTATTTTACCACCATACATAATGTAGAAAGAAAGAAAATCTCGCACACAGTCCATCTATTATAATGCCCTGAGGCAAAAAGAAAGTATTTTTCTGCACAGCTCAATATTATTCTGTTTTACTTGGGCAACAGTGAGACTTTCAGAGATATTTGTTCTGGTTCAAACTGCAGCTCTAAAGCAGGAACTGTAGCGTGACCGTGATCTGTAGGCATTGATGTACAGCGCATAGTTAACTCTATGCTCTCTTGGTTACACCAGGGAGCAGTAGCGTATGCAGTATGCCATTCAGAGCCTCCGTCAGATGCCGTTTGTCAACTTTCTTTAGTGCACATGAGCAGAGCCAGCTGACAGGAGCTAACCACCTGCCCAGAACAACAGCAGACACAAAGCATTAGGGACAAAATGTGTGCATGGTGACAGGAGCGAGGGAGACCATGTGTGTGGAAAAGCATGTCCTCATGTCCTATCAGCTGGAGTCGCAATATTTCATCATCAAGCTAATCATTTGTTTCCCGATAGAGCACTATATAGCAGGCAAGCCATTTTCTACGGGTGTCCAAATGTCCAGAGAGAAAAAAGTAGTGCACTCAAAATTTCCTACCATGCATCTTGAAAAGTAGTGAATAGTGATGCCCACTAAACAAGACGATATAGACCACAATGCACTGCGAGCGTCCAGTTAAACAGCCGACAGCGACTGGACTCAACATGTGTGAATGAAACGGTCCAAAACACGGCTCTAGTGGCGTGTTGTGGATTATTTACAGAGAAATCTCCCCTTGAACATGACCCGCTACGGGGAAAAGTTGCTAAAGTTAGCTGCTTACCTTTAGCTTGAGATTGATAGCTTCTCTTCTCTGGCAAAATGCAACAATCCAAGCCGTTTTCTACATTATTGTAAAATTCACGTGAGTAAAACGTGTCTGACTTATATATTACCATAAATAATACATTGTCTCTTGATTGCTTGATTGCAGAAATCCATTATTTGAGTCAACTGATCATTGGCCAGGAGAAAGTAGTGAAGAGAAATGTGTCCGAATTACTAACAAAATGAATCCACTATATAGTCTACTAAATGTGGGACTAAATAGTAAATGAGTAGTTAGGGTGGACATTCGGACACAGCCATGGTCAGCTTTCTATCCACGTTAAATAGAGCATCCACGACATGAAACAGGACAGATGCACCACCATTGAAAATACCAAGAAGTATATACAGTACAGACCAAAAGTTTGGACACACCTTCTTATTCAATGTGTTTTCTTTATTTTCATGACTATTTACCTTTATATCCTCATTGAAGGCATCAAAACTATGAATGAATACATGTGGAGTTATGTACTTAACAAAAAAAATAACTGAAAACATGTTTTATATTGTAGTTTCTTCAAAATAGCCACCATTTGCTCTGATTACTGCTTTGCACACTCTTGGCATTCTCTTCAAGAAGTAGTCACCTGAAATGGTTTTCACTTCACAGATGTATGTATTCATTCATAGTTTTGATGCCTTCAGTGAGAATCTACAATGTAAATAGTCATGAAAATAAAGAAAACACATTGAATGAGAAGGTGTGTACAAACGTTTGGCCTGTAATGTACTTATCTTTCAAACTGCAGGAACATTTTGGAAGGTAATATACGATATTTCCAAGATGTATGGTGGTGTGCGATGTGTTTTGACTTTTTCTTGTTGAATTAAAACAATTTTCCAGATCCATATAAAGAACAAAGACATTGCTCTAGAATCTAGGCTGAACAAATGTCCAGTTTATCCCCCTGCTGCTTCACTTGGCTGAATACAGCACTTGCAAGTGTGAGAGTTGCCAATTTATTTGTCCTTGAAGTCTCATGTCTTGTCTCTCAAGCCTTTTATCACAATTTGTTACAGTAGAAAGTTGACAAAAGAGCCACAAACAACTCTGTTTGCTGGTTGTTGTGTCCAAGCGCATTACGGGCGATAACAATATAGCAGCTAATGGAGTCGTTCCTCCGCTCTTTTCTCTCTCCACTTTGTATACTGTTGTAGACTATAGAAAGATAGAGCGCAGCGAGTATGAGATGAGAGAAGCCACAAAGAGCAAATGCTTACAGTGCCTGTCTGGGGAAAGGTAAAGGAGGTACGACCAGTAGGGCTTATAATGGGTTGAGCAAATTCAGGTTCGGCCCCATGTGTCCAGACAATGGTTCTGCTCCATGTGAGGATACATTTACCATCCCTTTAATTTTGTTAGCCGTGACCCAATTTGTTTCTGGTCTTACAAATCTTTGTTCCATCATTAAGTGTGAACTCCCCACAGGAAAATGGTGCAGCAAAGTTACGTAATTCCACTTTGCAATCACTGAACACTGATACTTACCGATGCTCAACTTGCCAGGCATCCTCTATCCTCACACTAAATATCGTCTTAATTTGGTCCACCGCAGCACCTCGAACAATGTGTCCGATACCAGAAGTCGACAGGCCGCTCAGGTGCACGCTATCATCCAATGAAATAGAACTGTATCCGACTTGACACTACATAGACAGAGCAAGAGAATGTGCTGAGCCAGTGCATCCGTTACATTGGGGTTTCTAAGCACGGGCTTCTTTAGAACGGTTATCCCCCACCACCGCTCCACCTCCGTCAAAGTAACTTACACATTTCATCCGCTGACAGGTGCTGCCTCAGCCTCACCGGGTGTCTGGGGACTGTGCCTGAAAACTCTCTGCTGTAACGGTGCTTAGCAATAAATATTTGAGATGATGATGATGGTGATGGTGATGATGCGCCAAGGAAACATTTCAAACACAAAATTGGCCAAGCGTCACAGTGGCATGGTTGAGGTTTCAGAAGAAATAGAATTTGAATCCCAGCTATTTTTAAACCTCATTTATTTTTACCTCCAAAGGAAATTGACTTGTGAGTATAAATCACAGCAAATCAGCTTTACCCTAAATAGGAGCATGATACAGTATATAGACCCTGCTGTGTAAGTCCTCAGTCGTACAGGAGTTGTCCATCATAGGCAAAGATTCTTCAGTCTTCATCTGTACTCTGTAGTAAAAGTGTCGGCCGTTTTGTTTTTTATCCCAAGAGCTTTGTCAGCACTGAGCAGATTTGTTCTTTTATGAGGAAACCAGTTGGAGGAGTTCATCTCTTGGCCTGTTCACACCTTGTTACCTAGTCCAGGGTAAGTCAATAGGAAGGTAACAAGCAGTGAGTAGGTGTGAATGGGCCAAGATGTTTTATTTTTCCAACTTTTAGAACCAAGAGAGGTGGGACTTAAAGTGGCCACGCACTACAGGATTTTAAATCTTTTGAGACTAAAAATCTGTGCACAGACCACACACACTTAAGGACAAACATGAGGACACACATACACACACATGAGGAGTCCCACCATGAGAGACAGTTTTTATTGAGCCACTCCTCCTAAGACTAAAAATCTGGCTAAAAATCCTGTAGTGTGTGTCCAGCTTTAGAGGTTAGACTGGTTTCTTCATAAACGACCCACGAGAGTGTCAATTCTACTCAGTGCCGACGAAGTTCTTGGGATGAACTCTACTACAGAGTACAGATGAAGACTGAAGAATCTTTGCCTATATAGACCCTTCAAATTAGTGGGTGTCAGAAGGATAAGTATTGCATATTACCAGATGAAGCCTGCAAAACATCATTCAACACAAGTACTGCTTTATATGACTATAAATGTTCTATGTTATAAATGTGGAAATATAATTGCTTGACCTGAATTGACCGGCTTTTTTTTTTATTTTGACGATCAAAATATGAATAAAAACGTCCCTTGCCCTAACAGTGCACACAGAAAATCATGCCAAGGAAAAAGGAAATCAGCAATTTATGGCTGACCAGACTACTCCCCTGTGAGAATAACTTAAAACAAATCCTCAGAACTAAAGGTCTGTAGCAATGGGAGCATGTAAATAATGAGAGCTATGGGCTTTCCCAGCATTACCAAAAGAACTGCAATTTAATTCATGAAAACTGCTGATAAACTCCTCCAAAGCCATCAGGCATCTAATCTCCGTGCAAACATGATACACAAAGTTTCTGCTCTGTGTAACCATAATATGGGAACATTTTGTCTCCAGCTCCAGCTTCCTCATCACAAATTAAATGCAGTGTGCCTTGCATAAAGGAGAATATATTAACGGATTAAAAATGTTGAGAAACTGAGCAGAATGTCACCAGCAGCAGTGACTGGCATGCAACACAAACAAGCTTATGATGGACATTTACTGAGACGGATCATTTAATATTGCCAGATTTAGACATAAATACTTTATATAACTATATACAGTATACTATTACCTTTATCGTTTGTCTTTCCAAAACATGCACTTCTTTTAGAGAGATGCTTTTCTGTTCAGAGATTTTAAAAACATAATACATTTCAAGAGCTGTGGTTTAGATACATGCTATTAAGCTGAACACAAAGTGAGCTTTTAGCCATGATAAAGTAGCTCCATTCAGTTCATCTCGTTCTACTCAAGACATTTAGTTTGTTCCACTAGTATGTCATCAGGTGGTAACCTCCATCTAAAGGACGTACTCCTGTTTCTTTAAAGTCCATTCACATCCATCTTATCATTTCCGTGCAAAGACTTCAATGCAAGACAAGCCCAGCTATGTCTGTCAGTATATAATAGACCTCTTAACCCTGGTACAGGCATGTTCTGCTCACAACAGCAGTGCTTTTGTGAGATCAAAAATATGTAATTGAAAAAAAAAAAAACAATAAAAACATGGGTAACGCATTATAATAATGGTACATGGATCAATGCATTATTTCATCATGAATTCATGCATGGATTCATCATGACTCCATTAGCAAAGCTGCAACACTTTAGTTTAAGGGGCACATTAATATTGAACTCATGATGATCTAATCATGAATTATTTTTTTGCTGTAAGTTTTTATATATTTGGGCCTCGCCACCGTCTCCATATTCTGTGCAAAGAGTTCATCATGATCATGATCATGATTAATTACTGATCATCGTTTATGAATTCATTGCTTTAACTAAGCATGTTAATTCAGGACTATTTAATCATGAAGCCTAATACAGGTGAATTCATGATGATTTAATCCATGAAGGCATGAATTAATATGCATGAATTAAGATTTTCTTACACAAAGCTGTGTTATAGTTTGTAGTCTCTTCGCCACGACACTACACAAGCACAGCTAATACAGTGATGACTGTAATCTGTAAATTCTGCATGCAATGCATACATTCTCCAAGTGAACACCTGGAGAGTGGCTTACCCCATTTACTCTGGAACGAACAATTAGACACATATTCTATGCCGGATATTGCTTATGGGCCCAGATTATGCATCGTTCATCAGGCTGTGGTTCATGCACTTTTAGCACCAATGCTCCACACAAGGATTAAACTTCTGACCTTTATAGAGCAAGGATGGACTAAAAGCAAAAACAGCATTAGCTCCTATAGCATTGGCTTTGGTCGGAGAAGTTTCCCATTAAGTGCATACTCTTGCTCATAATCTCCAGTGTATGTTTGATATGTTTCTTTCACATAATTGGAGCAGGGAAATGTCTTGCAATAAATTAATATATATGTCCTGCTTCTGTTGTTTATTTATGTGACATAAAACTTGATCTCAAGTGGGACTGTCTGAATTTGTCCTGTTATTGTTGAATCAAAGAAACAGGAGATCTACTGAGCTAAGCAGGTTGTAGTTTGTCGGGCCACAGACTTACGTATATCAAGCATGGGGCTGATAGATAAAGGCGTGGACATACAGAAGAGAGCTATCGTGATTTGCAGGTTGTATTTATTGGATTATTTTGTGATCAGGGCAGATTGGCAGCTCCACAGGACCGGCGCCTCATGCTTGATATATGTAAGTCTGTGGCCCGACAAACTACAACCTGCTTAGCTCAGTAGGTAGAACTCCTGTTTTGCACTGGTCAGTAATCAGTGCCACTATAAAAATGTCTCTCCTCCTCTCGTCTTGAACTATGACTATGTATGTTTCCCCCGAGCGTACACTGGGGAAACATGCGTAGCTTAAAGACCAATCCGTAAGGGAAGGGGGAGGGAGCTAGAGGCGTTTTTTTGTTTTGTTTGTTTGTTTTCAAAAGGTGCCCCTCTGTGTTCTTTGGGTAATGTCTAGACTATCTCTTTAAGTACAAGACTGGAAAGTTTGGAGTCTGTAGCTTCTACTAAGGTGGAGATGTTGTCGCCACAATGTGAGAAAAATGTGTTTCGAGAAAGTGGTCATTGAAGTTACAATTTCCCATATAATTCTATGTAGCAACATTGAATCCGTGCAATAATTCCACTGATTGTAAACATTATGTCATGTATTTGTTATGTGAAAGTTTAAATATTAAGAGAGTAAACTGACCCAAACGTGAAAATGTAAAAAAACAAAAAAGGTTTTTGCCTGTAGTGTCTTCCTGTAAGAGTCATTTATAGCCTAAATGTCAACAACCAGATTAAAAGAAAGTCGCTTTCTTTTAAGTTTGTATTCTGTGCAGACTCTCCGGTGCCCACTGTACTGGCTCACGCTAAAAGTGCCTCTGCTCATGTTTGATAAATTCAACATGGGCTTGTTTTTCCAAATGGGATTCATGACTCAGGTGCTGGTTGCTGCATGCTCACAGGGGTTCAAGCCTTCAAGAGAAAAAAAATGGATGAGAGAAGACCAGTTACCTCTCCGAGAAGCAATTACAGGAAGCAATAAAGGCGTAGAAGTGCATTGAACAGAAGCAATTTTTGCCCGCTCGCTCCCTTTGGCAGTCAGCTTGTTCTCGGTCGCGTTCAGGAATAACAGAGGGCCACAGAGCCAGCTTTCTTACCGTTTCTGTCTCTGCTTCAGCCTTTCCTCCCTTTGTGCCATTCCTCATTACAATAGCGCATTGTTTACGGGCTACAGATGTGCACAGAAAATGGACAAAGCGAAGAGAAGAGGGGAGAAACCATTTGGGCTAAGTGGACGGTGCAGGGAGGACACAACAGGGTCACAGCAGAGTACAGTAAGGCCTGATGAACAGACAGGAACTTTTATCCTTTTCTCCTTTCCAAGTTTGAGAATGTAGGTTGCAGTGTTGCAAATACAAGTGTTGAGGAGATAGGAAAACTACTCATAATCTATCAAAAACATGAGCTGCTTTGACCTCAATAAAGGTAAATAGGTAAATGAATCCTAAGTTGGAAAAACTCTGCTTTGGTGGAATACATTTGGTCATTGAAATTGGGTTGTTGCTGTTTGCCAAACTGCATCTTTTCGTTTGTTTTGTTTTTGTTTTCTCAGCCAGCAGTTATCTATGCATGCTTAGTTATGTATGGACTGGAACGTTGCAACAGATTTTGGTTGGATCTTCAACCAAAACCAAAACATTGTTCTTTTTTTCTGCAGATTAAAAGTTAAGTTGGAAGCAAAGTAAGTTGGCATCTGTCTGTGCGCAATCATCCACGCCAACCTGTCTGTTTGTTTGTTTTGCCTGTTCCTGTGTGTAATATTACACTTTGTCGAATCAGTGAATAAAACCAGAAAAAAAAAGACGAAGAATTATGGTGAATGCAACATTATCCTTCCCACATGCCCGGAGGCTTGTTTTTGTGTTAGATGGATGTTTGTACCTCTGCTTGCACTCTCCCTTTGGAAATATTCATCAGACGTGCTGGCTGCTCTCACTTCATAACCTCTCCTTTCCTATCTGCCGCTCCAGATCTGCCTCTCCTCCTCCCACCCCCTCTATTCTTACCCCTCTTCTCTAATGGCTTAAGTCTTCCCCGGGGGACAGATAGTCCCGGACGAGGAGGCACTGGATGGCTTTAGAGCTCCTCCAGGTCTGTCTTGTCACAGAAACAATATAGAGCTGATAAAGGAAAGGTCTTTTGTCCAGGGATTTCCTGGTGCCATTTGGCCACATCCAAGTGGATGCACTGCTGAAGCTGGCTACACACTGCAAGATTTTAAATCTTTAAAAATGTAAAATCTGAGCACAGACCACACACTTAAGGACAGACATGAGGGCACTCATACACACACATGAGGAGTCCGACAGATCATGGCATGCAAGAAAGTTTTGTTGAGCCACACCTCCTCAGACTCAGAAAGACTCAAAATCTTTAGTGTGTAGCCAGCTTTAGATACTGTTGGTCATATTTAGAAGTGGTCTTCCTACTTATCATGTCCTGTATTTGGTACATTGTGTGAGCAATATGTGAACATCATTCTTACGTAATTTTACCCTCTCCATTTGATCCACCCTTGAATGTGGAGGTGTGTCTTAAAGGGGTCAGGGCACAGCAAAGGCCACCCCTGGAATCCATTTGGACAGTGCCACCCAACTCCAGCAAGCACAATAGAGACACAATATTCTAATTCACAATACCCAATCCTTGGGTCTGTAAATGCCCTTGAATGTCAACCTGTCCCAGCCGTGAAACTTCATCAAACTAAGTTCATAAGGAAAATAGCTCCATGAGAAGCCTAAAGGAAGAGCATGGGACTGGCATTCAGCCCAGGAATCACATCTCGGACACTATTATTGTAAAGCTAGAATGTAAATCTCTCAACTAACGATCTTTACATGGTTCAGTATGACAGAGGCTTTGCATGTATTGAATCATTTTATCACAATGAAAATCAACTCCTTTGTACATTTGAACTCTATTGGATTTGACTATGTACCAGATTTCATAACCCACATGCATCAGATCTGACTGTTACTCCACTGTTATTTCTTGGGACCACTTTTGAGAAAAACTGACCGCTGGCTCCTCAAAAAGAGATGTAGTATTAGACATCTATAGCCATCACAAATAAATGGTTTCTTGCCAAAGCCACTCATATTGTCATTGCCTATTTCCTGCTTCTTCAAATACTATTCACTTCGTATGTCAAAAGAGTTCACAAATTGCACAAACTGTAGAGGTACATATGAAAATGCAATTTCTTTTCTTTACTGTTTAAGTTTCTTCTACAGTATATCAGACAAATATGTAAGTGAGGTGTTTTGATTTACCTTAACATTTTTCTGTGACCAACCCTGCCATCGTCTTCAGAAGTGTCACGTGATGTTAGGTGTGTCTTACATCAGCTGTTGTTCTTAGGTGTTTTGATGATGATCGCATCAAGGCATGAAGGGCCTGACCCAACCGGGTCTATCAGGCCGATCACACCCTCCGCCGGTGGTGGGTGGTAATTGAAGGAGTGTGTCCCATGTGTGGGAAAGTTGGAAGGCTCGTCCATCTGTTCACTGTAGAAAATCACGGCCTCCGCAACCGGCCTGATAGACCTATAGACAGGAGCAACTAAAAGGTTAACGCCCCCTTTTCGGTGACACCGGAGGCTCCGTCCACTGAGATTAATGGGGAAACATCGACTGAGATCTTCACATTTACGTCTGAAAAGTAACAATTTATGCATTTTGTATATTTGTCTGATATAAGAGGTAAACAAATCAAGAGATTTTTTTGCTGTAGAAGATTCACAGAGCGGACAGTTGATGTTTTAAAGTGGGCTAAAGTTAGCAGGAAGTTAGCATGTTCGGACTTCAATATAAAGTGTTAAGCCGTTCATAGGTCAAAAAAAAGCAATGTTGAGAAATAAGAAGCTTCAAAATTACTCAAAGTTATATGGGCATTTGGATTTGATCTTGGATTTGATCCAATTTGATAAAATTAAGCCACAATGAACGGCTAAACACTTTATACTCAAGTCCGAACATGCTAACTTCCTGCTAACTTTAGCCCACTTTAAAACATCAACTTATACATCAACATA
>OMNZ01048138.1:0-18300 GCA_900303255.1 Lesueurigobius sanzi | reverse complement strand
TAAGATGGGAGCCCATAAATACATGGGGGGCTTCACCGGGACAGACTGTAGTACAGCTTTCTGTCAATCACCTCTTCCTTTTCTAACTTTTTTAGCTGGTCTATGATTTTTGAAGCATTCCCAAAGTGGAATTATGTCATGGGGCCCTTGCAACTTCAATTTCAGTTCAGAGAGATATTATTCACATACATGAGAGTCAATCACCCTACCCTTCAACCTGACTATGTTTGTAAAAGAAAGTAGACTACACTGCAAAAAGAAACGAGTAGAATTTTCTTAAAGTTTGCATCTTTGCCCTCATGCAACTCATTTAAAGAATTCTGTCTAATTTAAGTTACTCAAAAACGTCCAGAATTTAAGTTACTCTTAAATTAGGAAAAGAATGTCTAATCACACTCAAAATTAGATCAGAACAATATACATTTTCTTGAAATTTGATTGTTGTTGGGATGTTTTCTTAAGTTAAGTGTAAAAACTGGCAGAATCAAGGGGAAATTTACTAATTTTAAGAACATTTTACTTATTTCTAGATTTATTTTTACAGTGACCTGGTGGTCTCGGGGGCCCTAAGCAGCTGCACAGTCTGCTTATAAATGTGTTACAGGGTTTGATATAATCTATTACAAGTCAAATAAAAATCTACCAGCTTTTGGCTAGCTGGCTGTGCCCTGTTTATAATAAATGACTCAGCCTCTCTAGAACTTTGCTGAGTATCAAATCTAACTTAAGAGTGAATACAGTAATAGTAACTTCAGACTATGAATAGAGGCTGGTGCAGATGAATGAAACATATAACTCAAAGTTCGTACCAGACAGTTCTGGTGAGCAGTCACTTCGTCTCCTTCTTCTCCTTCCTTTGTTGACAGAGCCCCGGTGACTTGGTTCTCCTCAGACCTTTGGCAGAGCAAGCACTTCAACTTGTCATCAGACTCCATCTTACTCCCTTTAAATATATGTTTATTTTAATTTATTCAACGCCAGAGTAGGGACAAATAAGACCGTAAAGCTACAATGTTTCAGCTCGATTCTCCACTTTTCGAGCTCATCTCTTCGGCGCCTTTCGTTTTGACGTAAGTTGCCAGGTTTGACAAAAGCGCGTCCCCCGCTGGCTGCAACATGAACATGAGGATGAGACGCCTACGGTCAATTTTATAGAACCGTAACAAGGATATAGTTGTTAAAATAACTACAGAGCACTGTGTAAATGTCACGTTGCCCCATTTAATCAAAAACGTCCAGAAAATGGCAACATCTAATACGCGCGGTTATTTCTTATCTGGCAGCATAGCGTTTGTATTGTATTTGGCTAAAGCGAGATAGTCGGCTCGGGAGGGACGGTCTGCTGCGAAAACAAAACTTGAGATTTCATGACAAAAATTAAGTTTAGAAACAGGAATATTATAAAGGTTAGCGGGCTAGGTTTAGGTGGATTTTCAGACAAATCAACTCATAGATAATGTTCAAAATTACAGCATTTATTTATTTAATTTTTTTTTTTTAATTTATGTTTCGTCTTCGTTTGTGTTGTATTCTTGTGCTGTCTGTCTGCAAAATAAAAGTCAATTATTAACCTTTCAATATATCAAGTGTCGGTGAAAACACTGCTCTCTGCCATTGATATGCATTGGACTTTGAGTATCATTTGGTTTGAGAGGATCATTGTGATGTCACATTGTGATGAAATGTCGTTTGACTAGTGCTATATAAACAGATCTTTTGTTTGTTTTCACCGACACTGCATTGGATTCTATGGGGTTTGTGACGTAATGTCGGAAATAAATACAGCAGGCCGTCCTTCCCGAGCAGACTATGTAGCGCTAACCTTTTAACTTTCAGTTTTGTTTCCTTTTCGGGTAGATCGGTTTTAGTAGTAAGTAAGTATTATTTTACTTGCAAATTAGTAGTTAAATGCTGACAAACTTGTAGGTATTTGTTTGTGAACAGAATGTGTTCTTACCAAACATTTATCATTACTGTAGCAATGTAATACTTTGCAATAAGCACAACAACTCTTATTACAAGACTTTTATATATATATATAAAAAAAAAAAGTCACAAGCTTGTGACATCTGCATACAGCATAATATACAATATAGCATTTCAATAACAAACATTTCATGACAAACATACAATATCTACATTCGACATAATCCCCAAAAGGGAATAAATAAGATCTACACAGTGACCTTCTGGTTCACCTTCACGCAAACATTTTAGACTGTAGCTTACTTGACCCACAAAGTTTAGAGCATCATGTTTTTAGACAAAAGCTCAGAGCAGCTGGTAGTTACATGAACTGACAGAGTCTACAGACAACTTTACAAATATGTAATCTGCATTTTGATGACTGTAAATAAATAAACAAACAATAAAACATTCATCAAATCTATATTCGCTGTTTTGTTGTGGTTAGGTTTAGTTGGTTCACAGCACAATGTCAAATTACATTGGTCCAGTCCGGCTGGATCATTCATACATCATTTACAGCAGGTGTCTGCAACTTCAGGCCTGGGGTCAAATCAGACCCCCAGTCAATATTCTAGGCCTTCAAGATCATTTTGACTGTTTTGATTGTAACTGGGGCAAGCTTCAATCGGCCAGTCTGACCAAGCCTAAACAAATGATTCTTTCATGAGTTAGTTCTGAACCCGTGTATTGGTAAAAATATGTTTGCATGTTTGTGTGGCACTGAAGGGGTTCTTGGTGCAAACCTGGCCCTTGATATTTGTCTAAGAAAAATATTACCAACCAAACATGCAGACCCCTGCATTACGATATAATTACAGTAATTACAGTGTGAAACGGAGGAAGTATGACAACGGCAGGCTCAAAATGTACTCGGACACAACTAGACATCGATAAGTTTACAGCGAGTCTTGAATCTCTCATTTTCTTCTTTCTTCGATATAAAGTTTTGTGGAAAGTGGAATGAGTTGAACAATGAAATGGTACAACGTTGGCAACACAGCACAGGTAGCATCCAAAAGAGCTGTTTGGTCATGATGAAAGTGCTCCCAGCTTCAGGGTTTGATGTCAGAGAAACCAGTATAGGTCTCGCTGCAACTGGACGACGTGCTGAGGTTTCCAGAGCCACTGCCCTCTGTCAGGACGAACAACAATATAACAACTATGCCTGCAAATGCTTTGTGATTATTATATGTATTATTATTATCAGATATATCACCTGAGCTGTTCAAGGACTGGCATGACTTGGACCTTCTGATGAGTGATGAAAGATTGGAAGCAGCTATCCAACCCTCTTTCGATGTGCTTAGATTGCGGACAAACCTGTAAAACATGACATAATTGTACTCACAAAACATGCAGCAGAATCAATTTCAGCACAAAATAAAATCTCGACTCGTACCACTGTTTGTCCTCGCCCTCTCTGATCAGCTGGACCATATCTCCACTCTTCAGAGACAGAGCCTGTGCGCCATCCGTTTCGTAGTCAATATTCACAGTGTATTTTCCAACTGACTGTAAAAGAGCATGAAGAATAAATCATTGCGAATGGATCATTATCGGAGCTATGATCGAGTCGTAACTGACCAGTTTCTTCCCGGTGTCGTCTTCGGTGTCTGAGTTAAGTGGATCTTCAGCGCTGGAGTATCCATCATTCTCCTCTGAGGCGTTCAGGGACAGAGACGCCTTGGTCCATCCTGGAAGAACAAAGTAAAGCTTTTTAAAATCTTTATGTTTCCTGACCGCTGCTTAAGTGTAATAACAGCATCGTGGAAGAGGTCGTTGTGGAAAAAGAAGCTGTAAGGCATCTTCTATTTGGAACCATCAAAACAAGATAAGGATTTGGTAGGTTTTGTAAAGGATTGTCAAAGATACAATGGCTTCAAGAAAGTTTTCAGACCTCTTTTAATTATACATTATGTAGCAGTCTGATACTGTTATTATTCACAAGAAAATCTATTCATTTCTTCTACACTGATTACAATAATTAATATAATAGAAATTTAGAAATGTTTACAAAAATAATGAAAAAACTAAAAAGTAAAACTAAAGTACAAGTTTATTTAGACCCTGATACTGCAGACCCAGTCTATTGTACAGTATGAGCCCGAGTATAGATCTTTTTTGTTTTTTTGTTTTTTTTATAATAAAATGAACTTTTTCAGAATCAGACTGCAACATAATACAATACAGGGTTACAATTACTTCCTGATCCCATGGGTGCCAATCCACACCTGCGCCATTTCCCAAACACCAAACAACTACAAAGACAAAGATGAGACAGGCAGAAGAAACAGCAGAAGAAGAGTGCATTTCCCAGAACCTGCAGAACTCCCATGCAAATGATAAATGAGGAAGTAGGCGTCATATGCTCTGAGAAGAAGAGTGACTATGGTATCATTCAGGTCTGGGGCCCCGGCCTATATACCTCTCCATTTAGTGGTTATGATACTATTGGTGCTGAACCACCGGGCTCTGCTCAAGTGAAGAGGAGGGGGACCTGCATCTGAAGCACAGCAATGCAAACAGCCAGTCATCAGCCGGCAGTGGTTAAACATGTTGAAAATGCACTATCAATGAACTACTAGGACAACCAATAGGAGACAAGTGGGACCAATCGAGCATTTTGGTGAGACATGGACAAGTAACTTACAATATCTAACTAATCAAGGGACAAAATGCATATTTTATACAAGTTATATGGATTTCACAGCTTAAATTTAAGTTCTTTATACAAATCATGGCACCATTAAAGTAAATCTCTGTTACCAGCTAAAATTCAAGATTATTATTTCAACAAGAGAAGGGGAATACAATTTAAGCGGTACGAACAACTAAGAAAAGTGTGTTTCTGTGAGAGGAGTTAGGCTTTGGAACAGGTTAGAGTCACAACCAAGCAGTGCTCAACTCTTTACACATTCAAAAACATGTACAAAGAAAAGGTGTTGTTACAATATAGGAGCAAGGAAGAGCTTTAACTCTTGGGTTATTGGGATTCAACTGTTATATAATGTATACTGTACAACAATACATTCACAGAGTGTGGGCCTGGGCATGGATGGCACATAACTACACTATTTCACATAACATCCAGTGCAGTATAAGAAGGGTTGATCCTAAGGATAATATCAATGCTGTGATTGCCTTGGGTGCCTTATATGGTCTTGTCCTCTCTTGCCATCCTTGTTACTTGTTGTGCTTCCACTCAACACTTAAAAAAAAGAAAGAAAAAATAACACAAGACAAGACTAGGTTGAGCAAGAGGTGACTGAGGCTCGAAGGCCCTCCTGGTATCATATCACCGAAGAAACTTTCTTCTTTTAAAGCACAGACCAGGACACTCAAATGCACCGCATTGTACAGACAAGAAAGTATAGGTGAAGCAAGAGGTGGACTGGTGTCCGAAGAGCTCTAAAGCACAGATTAGGACACCCAAACGTACTCTGCTCTTGAATGATTTTGTGTCTTAATCCATACGTATTTGTTATACTAGCAACAGTGGAAGATCCGCCCAATATACAGTACATGTATATTGTACATGTGTGTAATGTGTACTGTATAATTATGTGTGTAGCTTGTTGTGTGGGTGGTATATGGTTGTGGTAATAATCATGGGGATAAATGTGGCAGGGCCTGGTGGCTGCATTACAATCCAGCATTGATACACAGATATGATTGTAAATAATTCGTTTTTTTTTTTTCATTTTAGTTCCGCTCTCTATTTGGACAATACTCTGTACCCCAATACCTTTCCCTCCTCTGATTTACTTAAACGATGATCAAATATGCCAATTGTGCCTATATCACTGCTCAAAATGTGCGGGACAGGTTGGCACTTAAGTACAGTCTGGTATGTCAGAGCGAATGCCTCTGGGTTTGTGTGTTTTATGCAATGTTTTGGTATGTATTGTTTATTTTATTTCTCTCTGTCAATGCTGCTGGACCTTGGATATAGGTCTTGAGGACCCCCTTGAAAACGCGATGGTTCTCAAGGGGTTATTCCTTTTAATAAAGAAATGTGAAAATGATTGGGTTTCTTAGGAATACATGGGGCATACAGAGACCTGAATCTGCACTGTACATTGAAAAGTTACACCGAGTTGCCTGAGTAGGGGTGATGCACATAAATAATATCTACTGTATTTTGTCTTTACTTACTTTTGTGGTATGTGTGTATATTTGTACATATGTATTATGTAGTAATCTGCTATTAATTAATTCAATTTATGTCACTGGATGTAAACAGTAGTCACAGGAAATTGTAGTAAGTAACTCAGGGGTAGGCGTAAATAAACATCTTGCTTCAGCCCACGCCTTTTGAGCATTGTGGTGTTGTTTTCTTCCTTCTATTATTGGATATTTTGTTTTGGTGATAACCCAACTGCTCAAATAAAGAATGATGATGATGAAAAGAGGCAATGGTGGTCAGCCCATTAGGAATATTTCAACGCCATGAACACCACCCACAATCAGTGCTGAGATGAACCCAATTTGACAGTGAGCAGTTTTACCTTTGAAGCCAAAAGGTGTGGGGTCACTTTGCCGCTTGGACTTGTGGTCAGGGCTTGGAGGAGATTCTACAGGAGAGAATGACCATGTTGAAATAAAAAAAAGCATAACACAAATCCTTAAGAAGGTAAAGGGACAAGGACAGGGGGGGTCTATACGTTTCTGTACTGGCAATCTATTTAGACTAAACACAGTCTAACAGGCCTGAGCTACACATGGTCAGACATTACGTAATACCTGGTGGTGGGAGGATCATCAAGGGTAATGTAAAACTTTTATCATCAGTATCTGTGAAAGGAATCATGCAATATTTGACCTAAGCATAATATACTGACTTCTTGAATATAATAATATCATTTATTGTATGACTTGTACTATTCTATGGCCTGACAGTAGCCTGTGTTTACCTTTCGGGACCTTGATGTTACTAAAGCCCTGTAATGTAAAGCGCTTTTTAATAACAGCCGCTCTGTCTGAAGTAGGATTTATGACAGCTTCATCTGAGTAACAGGAAAAACAGAGGGGAAGACAGACACAGAATGGTGGACAGTGAGTTTGTACACGTTGACATTACAGAGAAACAAGAATTGATGCAATAAATTCATTTGATTCAGGCAAACCTTTTCCGGTTGGTTTTGGTGAAGAATAGTTAGCGTCAGGGCTGCCTGGCTCTGTTTTCCTCTCGTCTCCCTTCTTCGCTAACCTCTGCCCCGTCTTAAAAGGACTGTGGGTTGCAATATTGAGAATAAATATAGACTAAAATATCAGAATACGACTCTATATGGAAACATACAGTACCTAAGGCTCACTGCTGCTCCTGCTGCTGGGGGGAACTGGAAAACCTGGTCTGGCGCCCTCTGTTGGCGGGCTTCTGAAAGTAACAATGCAAAAAGCAAAATCGTGAGTTTGAAAGTTTTGTTTCACTCCTCAATCAGGAGGAGGACGTGGGACAGCTCTGAGTACCTCTGTATGCCTCCAGCTGTGTTGTCAAGACCTTTCTGATCTCATTCACCCAAACAGTCTTCACATCAGCAGTGGGCGCCTAACATAAGATGATAATGTCATGTAATAAACCTACATTGTCGTCGTTGCATTCATTAATCAGGGCATCTGTTATAAGAGAGATTATACCTGCACGATATAGACTTCTTCTCTGGAGTTGGACCAGATTTCAAACTTCTTGTTGTCTCCCTTAGCATTTTCAGTGAAGCCAATGGCATTCATCTGTTAAACATTGTGGATATTATAGACAAAATACATTAAAATTATATGAAAGAACTTTAGTGAAAAACATACGCTGAGAGACTGTTTGAAGCTGTAGGATGGGGCTTTCTCGTAGCCCTCGCCGTTCTCCTCTCTCCGTTTGCAGAAGAGAAGAGCCTTCTCATGGAGGAACAGGTGCCTCTGCATGGGCTTAAACCGGGCCAAGTCTTTAACTTTGGCATGGCCTTTCTTGTGCTCTGTCCACACACTAAAGGAACCTTGCATCAGCAGTTTACCCAGCTCACTCAGATTGCCCTATGAACAAAAACATATTGATGAATGAATGGAATCTACTTTGATCCATATTCATTTATTATCACCTCATATCCTGTGATGGCAATCAGGTGCATGGAGTCGTTAACTGCCTTCAGGATGCCCAGTATGGAGGTAAGAGCGTCCTGCAGATCTTCTACTCCTGCGCAGCCTTTACTGTACTTCATCATTTCCTGGAATTATTCATACAGTAAGACATAAGACTAAATCAAAAGGTACAAGTAAAACTCTTGTAATGAGCATCATACCTTCAATAGAAGCTGATATTTGGTAATTCTTTGAACAGGTTTGAGCAGATAGGAATCCAAGCCCAGTTTGTGTTCCAACTTTTTCTGACACTCCTGATAGGATTCAAGCGTAAATTATTGAATCAATCAATAGAGTACTCAACAAAACATAATAGAGCATACTTCAGTCTTCATCTGTACTCTGTAGTTGAAGTGTTGGACGTTTCGATCTTAGTCCAAAGGTCTTCCTCAGCGAATAAAGACTTAAACATTTTCGTGGGTCTCTTAAGAGCAAACCAGATGGAGGAGTTAACCTCTAAGTCTGAGACCGAAACCATCTCAATGTCATGCTAATGAGCCTGGACAATGGGGGGAGCAGGGCCATAGGGAAGTGTCAACAACCTTAGAACTTAAACCAGGGTGAGACAATAGAGAGGTAACGAGCCATATTAAGTATGAATAGACTAAGATGTTTTCCAACCTTTAGTACCAAGAGAGGAGGGACTTAGAGGTTAACCCCTCCTTCTGGTTTGCTCGACCCACGAACGTGTTTAAGTCTGAGGACGATCTTTGGACTAAGATCGAAACGTCCAACACTTCAACTACAGAGTACAGATGAAGACTGAAGAATCTTGGCTTACAATGGACAACTCCTGTACGACTGAGAACCTACACAGACAGTTTTGCTTACCTGGAAAAAGGCACAATCGGAGCACTGCCGCCAAAGGCTTTCTGAGCGAGGCTTGTTGTGACAGTATTTTTCATAGATTTGTAGATCAGTCATCTAAAGGAAAGATAACATTCTGAGGAATAAAAATCTAAAATATATTGGGAAAACATAAATTGATTTACTTACCCGTTCAAGAAAACACCTGCCAACCAACTCTGGACAGTCAGTATACAGCTCCAATTCTCTTAGGAAAGTTCTAAAAGTGTCAAAATAAACAGTGTTATTTCAAAAGCTTTTTGATATAATTATTTTTTCCTGAAATGCAACTGGATCATGTCGCAATGTGCAGTTATATAAAACGCCCAGCAGATGGCGCCCATTCACCTCTTATGGAAGTGGTAGATTTCTGGCATGTTACCGAACAAAATCTCCTTTTTGTTTTGCAGAGGAGCAGGGATGAGGGGCGCCATTGCTGGATTATCCATCTCAGAGGCATATCCCTGTAAAATGAAAACACACGCATTAGGTTAAAAAAGGACGACTTCAACATTATGATCAAAGTCACAAATACCTGCAGGACACAAAGCAGTTCTTCCACATAGGCTCTCTCAGTTTCTAGCAGCTCATTCATCACATGTCTGCAAACAGGGGAAGAGAAAGTAATAACTTACGCCTGATAGAGGTGGCAATAGTTTCTGTGATGGCCATCTGGTGTGTAACGTAAACATAGATGAAAGCGCTGTGGTTCATTCTTTACCTACGAAGCACTGCCAGGTTGTCCTCTTCCTCAGATAGAGAGGCGTGTCGGCTGCAACCATCTCCATTCAGCAGCTGGCCATTTCCCTGAAGGAGACGGAAGAAAGTATGATTATATTACGAAAACAAACTAACTAACCCACACGAGCAATCCAACTAAGTCAACTCACAGTTTCACAGATGATTGTAGTGCACGAGTCTCCTTCTGAGATCCTGTCCTGTTGCACTCTGTGGGCTGTGTCAGAGAAGTTTTGTTTTGACTAATAGGCTATTTTTGGAAACATTATTATTTTTTGCTTGAACAGAGTTAGTAGAAGTACCGGGGGAGGTGAGAGGGGATTTGATGAAAGCCTCTGGTCTCGGGGCGACAGGCTGAACAGGTCTCGTCTGTTTTGTTGCAAGCTTCTTCAAACTCACCGTTCTCTTGTCAAACATCTCCAGCATCGACGTCTGCTTCTGGAAAACCTTTTCCACTTGATCCTTTGGTACAGAAAGATGGAAGTGATTGTCTGTGTTATTACCTTTTCAATCTTTTGACTTCTGATATTGTTGTGTTATGTGTTTTAATACAGTGTTAATATAGAGCAGTGGTTCTCAACTGGTGGGTCGGGAGCCAGTCCTGGGGAACAATTTTAAAATATTTATCTAAAAACTACAGCTGGGCCTAGTTCAGAATTTTTGAGTCATGATTATTGTGAGAAAAAATATTGCAATGTTACGATTATTCGGGATTATCAGAATTGGGGAAGAAAATACAGAGAATTTCACAAAATCTTACAAAAAGTACAATCCAAACTTTCACACACAAAAAAACAAGGCAATATGTGTATATTTTTATATTTATTTAATGGTTGTTTTAGGTCAAAACCAATTGGACACATGCTTCTTATGGGACTCCTTTGTCGACGTTGTGCTATTATCATGCAAAGATTTTCTCTCTGCACATTGGATTATTTAACCTGTCCCTGAGTTCCTGTATTCTTGGTGGGTCACTGGAGGACATTTCACTACAGCCCATGAGAAACAATTTACCATGAGTCCGAAAATTCTCACCATGAGCTTAATCTTGACATCCCGAGCTGGGCCATATCATATCGTACACTGTTATACTGGTATAATATTTGGATACCGTTGTACATTTCTGATGCGATATAATTTGCATGTGTAGTGTACTCCAGCTGATTCTGTGTGGCACCGGCAGGAGCTCACACAGACGCAGAGAAGAGGGAATGCTTTGAAAACCTCAAATAAACCTTTCATGTAAAGGGAGCGTTTCACTGTGATCGGTGAGATTCAGGTGCAGCCATGAAATGTTATGTCAATTATCTGAATTTAGAATAAAAATGCTTAACATGAGTTTGCCCAGTACACTAAAGGCTGTGTTTTTTAAGTATTTTGTTAGGTGTAAATGATATCCCCAAATATATCATTATTGCAGTATCGTATGAATTTTTGCCCATATCGCCCTGCCCGAATAAAAACCCACAAAAGTCTGTTAGATGGACTTATTTTGATCCTAATTTTAACTTTATAGGATTATTTAATGCTTATTCATGAGAAAAATACAGTACTTTACGGTATATAATTACTACATCAATTGTTTTTTGGGTCGTAGCTTGGATCATCAACACCTTTCCAGATGAGAACCTATGATATTATAGAGGGTCTGCACTTACATATTATAACATATTCTCATTCTAAGCTGCACCTTCAATAAGGTGTGATCATAATAAAGAGGTAGATGGTAGACGGTATTGTTTTGGGGGACAGGTCTGGACTGTGTCCCTGTTTATTAAAGCTGGAAGAGCAGAGATGGGGAAAGCGGGAACTCACACGCTTTTATATCAGCAGTTCAGACATAAAAGTTCTGTAAATTTTCCCAAATATTGTGTACATCAACATGTTCATGGACTACAGGTGGAAATGAGCACTATCAACTGGTTTAATGGATCTCTCCTGTGTGAGTTTAATGTATATTGTGCACTGTCCCTAAATAAACAAACTAAACTAAAGTAATCATGGACATTTTCCTATCCCGTTTGTGAACACACAGGGGTCAGTGTAAGCTCTTACCCTGAACTGCGGGTTAAGAACAGCCTCATATTCCGTCCAAATGCTGCTGAGGTCTATGAGTTGGTTCTGTCCCGAATCGTCCAAGTGGCGCTCAAGTTCCTGCAGCGCGAGCTCTGCCCCTTCGTGCAGCTGACACTTGTCCACTGGCTGGGAGGCGAGCAAGTATATGCCGTCATCACACCACTTGGACGCCTGCACAAAACAAAATAATGCAAATAAAACAAGAAGAAGATTGATAAGGCATGGCATCAGCAAGAGAAAAGGCTTTGATATGTTTTAAAACTCACCCTCTCCAAATGATGATGTAGCTCTAGTGCTTTCAGGAGATGGTCTTTCTTGGCTTTGAAGCAGCTGGACACATTCTCACTGGCTGACGTGAGATCAGTACATTTTGGTTGTATGGAGTCTTCAGAATAGTGGGCCTTTTGCACCAGCTCCTCTCCTTCATGAGCCAAAGCAGAAGCTTTGTCCAGCACCTCCTGTCGATCAGAGCGCATACACTTCATACAATCCTTGTAAAATAAACTGGTCAATCTTAGGACAGAAGATGAAAGGATGAAGTAGTTCAGAACAAGGATTACCCAAAGTAGGATTTTAATTTAAACAAAGACCTATCACAGTTTACCATAACTTCTATGCCATGACGTCAACAACGAAGTACACAGGATGAATTTCCAAATGTTTTTGGCCCAAAACTGAAGTCACTTACACAGACTGTCTTCTCGTAGCTGGTGAGTTCAGTGTAGATATGGTCTGCATGTGCAGGGCTGATGCCCACTTCAGAAAAGGCTGCCAGCTTCTCTGACACCTGGTTCAGCACAGCCCTCACCTGAAGGAGCAACATCAGCGTCGTCAGTCAAGTCGATAAATTATTACGAGGAGAGTGTTGATGTTTGAGTTTACCTCTTTGTAGTCATGTTCGAAGTGACACAGCTGGAGACACTGCTCCAGTTTGACCTGGTGCCTCACCCAGAACTCCTCAAAAGCCCTTTCTGTCTCATCCAGCTGAGACAGCAGCCTGGCAGCAGAGACATCAACAGTTATCATTTGTTATCCTGGCTGAGATGAAATTAAAGTTAATGTTGTCCAAAACATGACACCATTTCTATTTTGTTTTGCTTTTTTTGCTATAGCCATATTATAATACAATCCACTCATCATAAACATATACAAAGTTGTCATAAAGCATGAAATGCCTTTGTTAAGCTTTCCAAAAGCATGAAATTCCTTCAATATGCATTTAATAAATGATATACCAAGAATAGATCAAATTATTTACCTCAACGTGTTATTTCACTAGTATCAAAATTTGTTCTACATTAATAACATTGCCCAATGGTGTGGTGCAGTGCGTCTGACAAAGACATAGATAAACTACAGCTAGAGCAGAATAAAGCGACGCATTGTGCTCAAAATATGCTAATAATCAAAGAATCAAACATTAGGCTGGACACTGGTGAAGAATAAAGCACTTTTTGTTCTTCTTTGCTTCTTTGGGAAGATTTTTTGTTGAAATTACCTGCGGTTTGGCACAATATTGTGTTGGTCCATACATACAGTAAGTTTAACACAAGACATGCAGTAGCTGGTTATTTTAATCATGTCCATCATGTAACAGTCAGGACAGAAGGCTGTTTTGTTCTGAGGATTGAGATTCTGCACTGCAAAAAACATCTAAAAATAAGTCACATTTTCTTGAAATAAGAACATTTGCCTTCGATTTGAGTTGGTAATGAAAACTATCTGCCAATGGAAGTATGTTGGCACGAGAAAATAACATACATTGCACATAAGATTAGATAATAATTCTCATTTTCAAGTTTTTTTTTTTTTCTTTTAAATGCAAAAAAATCTAATTCCATTATTCCATTTTTTTTACTTAACAAGTCGGGATTACTCAAATTAAAGTAAAATGTTCTTAATTCCATCCATTTGAACTTATATAGTCCTCCTGTGGACCCACCACCTGCAGGAGGAGCCATAAGGGACTGGTGCAATGTGAGCCCCGCGACCCGGCAACGGATAAGTGGAAGGAGATGGATGGATGAACTTATATAGAAGATATGTTTTAAAAAAAAAAAAGACTCTTTTGAACATATTGCAACAGAATTAAATGATGTTGTAATTTGTGTTTTTATGCATTTAGATTTGTATGTAATAATATGATGTCACTGCATACATTTTTATGATCAGACCCAGGAAGACTAGCCCTTGTCAAGGTAATGGCTAATATAAACACACAACACACCTATCACACAACACACACATCATGGTTTGTTAGGGCTGGGCATCGGTTCGATTCACAAGGGCCTGATTCGATTTGATTCACGATTCGATTTTCAGTTCAGTTAAGGATATCACACAGTACCAATTTTAGTTGGATATGAAATTTATCAGAAGAACTAATGCACTTTTTATTATTATTCCACTAATATATGCTTCTATAAACATAAAAGGCTATAAACCTGACCTTATTCTCTATATTTTTGCATCTTTTAGAAAACAAAAAAATACTTTTGCCCTCCAGGTTCTATTAAAGTACAGAGGCAAAAAAACAAAACAAGTTTTACCTGTCGTTTTGAAACCCTGAGCGACTGTGTAAAGAGCAGAGTCAGCAGTTTTGTAAAAGGATAACTTAGCCCTTTGGACACCAATTTTCAACGCGACTTTACACCGCTCCGCAGAGGCCTAGAAGGACATGGCTGGGCTCATTTTAAAGCCTGAATAGTGAACTAGTAGAAAATAAATACATAAACAAACTGTCTGGTCAGTCTGTCTGACCTTTGAACTGTGGCGAGGTTCTCCAACTCATCCTGGTTCATGTTGTGGTCAGGGTCCCGGACCACAGGCTCATTGATGCTCTCTAGGAGTTGACTGCCCTGTCCCAAAGCCACCGATAGATCCTCCTACACATTACAGTAATGATGAAGCACTCATTATTGTGTGATGTACATGCACAGTAAATTAGCATGCGCAAAACACAACGATAACACAACGATAACACAGCGGTCTTGCCTTCATTAGTTTTTTCTTGCTGGTATGAGTGCCGAGTAAAGTGCTTGTGGCCTGGATTTCATTGGGGAGCTCAGTTTCAGCCAGCTCCATCCCAAACGACTGAAGCGCCTGCGCCATCTTCTTCACCATCAAAGCAAAGCCCTCAATGGCCTGATGCAAACAGAACATAAAGAGTTTTAATCAATCATGTGTGGTCACTCAAGAGCATAACACACACTATTTTAATTTGAAAAAGTTATCAAACATTTCCACCATATTTTCAAGTATTTGGTATTTTCTTAAATTTTTATTTTCTAAATTGTAGTTATTATTTACCACAAATATGTTTAGCATCCATCATGCTTTTTATTGTTTTCAGAAAGTCTATGTCACGGATGAATGGGAATTTTACATCAGCTCTATAACTAGTACCTATAAAATTTAGACTTGCTTGCTTGACTCCCTTCTGTGGAAGGATTTTATCTCATCTGTTTTATGTGCTCATAAATTACGGTTTAATTAGTTTCACCTATTTCTCATAGATCTACAACTTATAAAACATCAATCAATCAATCTTTGCTAATAAAGTGCTTTTCATACTAAATGTAACACAAAGTGCCAAAACATGAAAATACCAATATCAAGATTACTCCAAAAATATTTAAAAATACTGAATAAAACAAAATATAGGCCCTGTGATGTGTAAATGTATCTGTACCGTGCGGTGGCAGATCCACTTCTCATGGCAGTACTCCTGTGTCCCCCCAAGCTCCTGGGTCAGCTGTGAGCGGTCAACGTAGGAATGGAGCTCCGTTACTGAGCTCAGCATAACTACCTATAAACATCAAACAAAACACATCAATGCAAACAATATGTACACAACATTGTCCGCTACATCACTGCAATATTCTCAAGGAGCATAAATTGCTAAGTTTTGAAAGTTTTGGCAATTTATGCTTTCTCAAATGAATATTCAAATCTACCAACAACTTAGCTCCTGAGCCGCTAAGTTCTTTCATTCAGAGACAAAACAGCAACAGAGTCACCAGAGGATCCATGAACCACATCTGTCAGATTCCACTCTGCAGGACTTCATTTGGTCAGTCTGCCTTTTCTTACAAAAGTGCAAAGCTGTGGAACTCACTCCCCACTGAACTTAAGACCATGTGTGAGTTTAAAATGTTCACCTCAAGGCTAAAGGCCTGGTCGAAAACAAATCAAAAATGTACCCATTTGTAAGTAGCACTGAATGTTAAGATAATTCTGTAAATGCTTTACTATAGTTTTGTACTAGACTTTTATTGTGTATTTGTAATTATTGTGAGTTGAAAAATAGCACAAGCTATAAATTCTTTATGCATCGCATGTTGACTGCATCGTCCCTGACAAATAAATAGATAAAAATAAATGTACATAAGAGAAGAGCTGCACTCACCGGCACTTTCATTTTGAACTCATCTTTGTTCATCTTGAAGAGGATGTCTGACAGCGTGCGCTGCAGGAGCGTGGTCGGCCTCAACACCAGGACGAGCTGGAGATTCCCAGGGAAAGCGCCCTAAAAACAGAAATATTATTCACATTTACTCAGTGGAAGAACTCATTCAGATGTGACGCAGTGAATACAAAAGAGCAGCAGAGCACACAGTGGTGGAGTCGGACAGAGTGAATCTGGATATGAGCAGCCCAGTAGTAACTGCTTATGGCTTCGTATTTTATATACTGAAAATAAATGAATTTAGTTCCAAAAATGATTTTAGTTAATGCACTGTGCATCAGTAGTATGTCTAAAATGAGCACTTTGCAGGTTGTTAATATAATTTAGTCTCTTGGGGAAATGCATGTCTTAATGCATGTCTAATTAGATAATAGCCTAAATGACTACTTTACATGATGGACAAGCTTGAAGTCTTTTGTGCAAAAGTGACATTACTAATGCTCCATTGCTTAAAACTATCCTAATCTGCACTCTTAATGGAATTAATACGCCAGGCACTGTTTGTTTAATTTGACTAAATAATATAATGGACACCATCTGAAAGCACACTTATTTTAGCCAATTAGCCACTATACTTGACAACTGTGTATTTTGTGCAAATGGAGTCCTAGCGAACACAGACTTTCCGTAATTGTGTGCAGTTTATCAGTTTATCCAGTGGCTTGTTGTGGTCACAGTTACAGTCTCATTTTCTGCTCTTTGTTCTTTGTCTGAGGAAACTCTTGTAGAAACCAAATAAAGGATGAATCAAGGGAGAGTTTTGCAACTAGGGCAGTGTCATCATCATAGACATAAATCTAAATCACCTGAAAAATACTAATGTGTACACAGTCTTTCTATACGCCCGCACCATGAAAACCATCACCATTTATTCACAGCAGAGCCTCTCTCCGTTTGCAAACTGCCAGCTTTCATCATTGTCCATTTAGCAGCCCTGCTGAATCACCCAACAGCGGTTATTACAGGGATGAGTGACTGCACTGTATTACTGTGCTGCTGTCAGTCTGTAACGCTCCCCTTGTGGGATTAATAAAACTGGATTTAATTTGAAATGAATGAGAGCTTTCTCCATGTTTCTGGGGACCACCGCGTTCAGCTTCAGCCATTTATGAACATTATCACATTCTCGACCTTTCCGTGAATAACATGTAAGCACATTACCACCTGAATGTAAACAGTTATGTATTATATATTTATCTGCAATGCCCACTCTGATACAGTATTGGATTCATTTTCATTACATCACATCCTGTTCAATTTCTGTTTTTTGTTCTTTGGATATTCTTTTTCTAGAGCTACCCAGAGTTTATTTTATTTTATTGTATTCAGTGTGCATAAGACATGTTTATACAGTCTATTGATAGATGCTAAGAGACATTTATTTTATTTTATTCTACTCTATTGTTATTATTACCTGTTTGCAAACTTATTTTCGTCTTTGATGGCACATTTCCTGACTTTTAGCACCCCCCTGTGTCATCTTATCTTAAGATAAGATAAGATAAGATAAGATAGCCTTTATTGTCTCCAGAGGAGAAATTTGTTTTGGACAAACAAGGGCATCGATATACACATCATTCTGTTACATACTTCACATCCTCACAATTAACATCAGACAATATTAGACAAGCCAAGAGCTACACATCACACAATTTGGTTATGCACAAGAGGAGGAAAATTGCACTATCCCGAGAGAAAAAAAAAGGGGCCTTAAAGTGCAGCTTCTATTGCACATTCCCTGTTGGCCTGGATAAAGTGCAGTTTCTATTGCACATTCCCTGTTGGCCTGGATAAAGTGCAGTTTCTATTGCACATTCCCTGTTGGCCTGGATAAAGTGCAGCTTCTATTGCACATTCCCTGTTGGCCTGGATAAAGTGCAGTTTCTATTGCACATTCCCTGTTGGCCTGGATAAAGTGCAGTTTCTATTGCACATTCCCTATTTGGCCTGAAAATAGTGCAGTTAATATTGCACTTCTTCCAACCTGGCCTTAAAGTGCCCATTCAACCTGGTTAAAGTGCAGTGATCATTGCACTCTTTCACAATGACCTTAAGTGCAAAAGCATTTACCTTCC
>OMNZ01048135.1:0-29755 GCA_900303255.1 Lesueurigobius sanzi | reverse complement strand
ATAATATTACATAGTCTCTTTATCAAGTGCATTTGCAGCAATCTTGAGAGCATCTCCTTTGAATACGTCAGACTCCTGCTCCACATACCTACACCCCTTACGCCCAGAGATTTTCGAATCCAGAGCTAGCATCCAACAGCCCTCAAGCCACGCAAATGCTTCTTATTTTCACTGCATCCTCTCTGTGTCTCTTTCTGAAGGATTTGCCAGAGTGGGACAGTTCTAGCAAGGGAAAGGCAAGTTGACTGCCAAAAGTGGTCCATGATTAAGAAACAATGGCACACCCCCGGTGCACTCTGAACCTCAGACATCCTCTTTGCTGTAATCCCAAGTTCCTTTTACTCGTTAGATCACCATTGCCTTTTCCAATCGGTTGTGTCAGCTTTGGCCAGGGAATGCTGAGCCGATCTGACCAACATGATCATGAGCTGTGCCAAGAGAAAAGAAGAAAGAAGAAGGGGAATGAGAAAAATGCTTTAATTGCTGCAACAATCTTGACAGTATTCGGAAAAATGTCAGATAAATGTGCTAGTAATAAGACAAAAGTGAATGGAGGAAAGGCAGAGTAATCCGATTGGCCAAACACTGTAATGTGTGTGTATGGTAGCCCCTGTATGTGTGTTGGGACTGCTGCCAGAAAGGGACAGTGGCAAGAGGATCACTGGGAATTGGATAAATATGTGCACATGAGCCTATTGTGGCCCAGTGGTGGTTATGTAGATGAAGTAACAAGCCGTTGGTAATTGATGTTGACAGTTGCAGAAGAGGGCTACGTGTTCAACATCCACAAAGAAAACAATTGAGGAAAGATGGCTGAGAGGTGCCAGCTTCCTGAGAAATGGTACTCGCACTGTACAGTCGTGAAGACAGTGTGAAGAAATTTCATTTTTCTTATTCAATATAATGCAATATTGTGGTGTCCCATTGTTGCCGACAGCTGTAGATACTTATTGGGGTCAGCGCATCAGTGCAAAGAAGACAGTGGTGAAAAAGAGTTTGTGCAATACAGATGGGTGTCAGGGGCATGACCTTAACACCCTTTATTTGGTGAATCTATATTGTAAGAAGCCACAATATATCACAAAGTCTTTGAGGTCAGTCGTTATTTTCTATCCATCCATTTTCTTCTGCTTTATTCGGGGCCGGGTCGCGGAGGCAACAGTCTGAGCAGAGATGCCCAGACTTCCCGATCCACGCACACCTCCTCCAGCTCTTCCTGGGGGATATAATCATATATCAATATTCTAAACTGTTTGCACAAAAACAATCAATATAATATAGCCTACGATAAAACACCCAAGCTTGGGAATTACTGGTTTAGAGGCATGCACTGTGGAACAGACAGGAGTCAGAAGTGAACAACGGAGAAGAACAACAGCAGAAGATGTTGAAGTTCTCTTTGAAAGTGAGGGGGGCTGTAGAAATAGGAAGAAGCAGTGGCGAGGAAGTACTCTGATATTGTAGTAACGATGTTAGTTGTTTCTTATAACCAGACCTGTGTGTTTACTTTTTTACCTTGGAGGCGGAAGGCCCATCAAACCATTTATTTGTTTTTTCTTTCTTTTCTTTTTTACTTCATCCATGGCCAGGCGGCAAGATTTCCATTAACTATAGCACACTTCTTTTATAGGCAGGGACATGAAAGAAGAAGATGAAGAGCATAATAACTGGTGGTTTGCTTTCGGAAGTGCTGAAGAAAATGACAAAATGCACTTCGAGAAATATAAAAATGAGCTCTGTTGCTTTATTATTATTTCGTAATATTTGTCTGAATGGCTGTCTCTACACTCTGCTTCTGAGACTGCCAATTTGTCAACACAGAGGTAAAGAACACAAATTGCCCATTTCCGAGGATTTATGGGGACGGATGCACCACCAGAACAAGATGAAGTGTGTTGCATTTATCTTGGCAAATTAACTTCTAGTAAAGCTTCAGGAAATATTAAAATCTGTCCAGTGGTCGGTTGGAGCTGTGATTTGATTGATGGTTTAGGGCAAAACATTCCCGTTGCATGCAGGTGATTCTTTTACTGCCTAATTTCTGAATTCATAAGGGACATTTATTAGTGGGAGATGTTGATTCAAGAGCGCTCATTTCCTAAACGAAGGATTGCTCACCTGGCCGAACATGTCAGTGAGAGGGATTTATAGGCGCCTGGTGAGACATTTCAGTTTATAAAGTGAAGGAAATTTAATTAAAATCTTTACCCTTGTCAAAACACCAATGATTGAAGGAAATGAGTCGAACAAGCTGCAGCGAGGTTCACCTTTAAACACATGCAACACTTCAGCAGTCATCTATAAGAGCAAGGGGAGATTTAGGTAAAATGATACAGAAGAAACCTACACTCCATCTGTTCTACGTGTTAGGGCGATACCACACCGTCTCACAGCAGCTTCAGTCCTGCCTCAGGGAGAAGACGGCGGAGTTTACATCAGTGACAGGTCCAACTGACTGATGGACAGCTTCATCCACCAGGCTGTCAGGGAGATGAACTCTCCACTTCCCTCTGTCTGCCACCCCCCATTGTGTTCATATGTGTTACTATCGTCTCTGCACGTAGTATAGCATTGACAGAAAAGGTGATTGAATTGAAGGAATACCTGAAAGAAGCATTTAGGATGGATTTCTGAGCCTTTTTCAACCTGAGTTTAGATTGTCTGACTGGAGGGTTTAGAAATAAGGTAATAGATGTTAGTGAACAAAAACAAGTCTAAAGAGCAACCATTGACCTGATAAATGGATTCATTTGGGGAGTAGTTGGCTATTCAGACACTATCAGAGACAATAGCAGTAAATCACGGTACTACTTTCCTTAAATTGAAAATAAAAATCTTGAGCCATGGTATATTATCTGCATGGCATTGTCAGTAAAATGATGGTGATTAACCCTGCTCTAGGGCATACAGTTAGGTTGATATGGAGGTGTGAAGCTGCAGCTGATGTAGGTGGGTGGCTGTGGTCAGGTGCCAGTCAGGCCATCAGTGCAGGAGGCCATCCCCGCGAGAGAAGATATCAACATTGCCTGGTTGGCTGACAGCTCTAGGCCTTATTGAAAAATCAATGTCCATTTGTGCGTCCAGCTCACCTGGCTGTCTGCCAGCTCGGCTGAAGTCACCCCATGAAGCCTGATCCCGTTACCTGATTCCTGAAGACTAAGGCAAAGTGACTTTGCAGCTGAAGTCATGCAGCATCAGGGGGCTCTGAGTTCAGCTCTGTTTGATGTTGTTATGCATTTGTCTGTGTATACAGTGTGTGATTGTGCTTGGAATGGATATATCATAATTATGTTTAAATGACATGCGTATATCTATGTTTAGTTTTATTTCAAACCACAATTTATTAAACTTTAACATGTAAATGGAAACCTGTTCCTAAATTCCCACAGAAAGGTCCAGATTATGAGCTTAGCTAAACTTGACAGTTTGACCGAAGTAACCCAACAGCGTCATTTTAACACTTTTCTTAGCACCATAACTTTGGGTCTGTTCGATGTATACTGTAAATATTTAATAATTGTAATGCTCAGAAGTAAGCTGCCCAAGATTCTATTACATAATATAATGTTTACAAAAATTGCTCAGTATATGGCGATTAAATTTGACAATTGAGATGTTTAACCATTGGAAAACATGGGGAAGCCCCTGTTTAATACTATACTATACATGACTGTTTCCTGGACGGCTGTTGAAAACTACTCTCCCAGACTATCCCAGACTATACACTGAACAGTAGGTCCTGACTGCGGTCATCTCTTGTGGAGAAAACCACTGTAATATCACAGCTCAGAGTGAGGCTTTTCTTCCAGTCACTCTACTCACGGTTTATCATTAGACTGGCCTATTGTGTATTGTGATTCATTTTTAGCCTTTTGCAAGGACTGAGGTCTAATTGTGTCTGGGAAACCTTTGCCGTGTGTAAACGCTGGGCCACTTGCACTGATCATTATGTTAAATGTCAGCGCTCTTGTGTGGCTTATGGCTGTGTGAAGTTTCATCTGTCCACTGCAGGCCTGTAATCCCCTGAGCCACAGCAGCGGCAACTGATCCAAGGTGCAGTCAGTGGGACGTCCCAAGTATCAGAATTAAGATCCCAGTAACTCTAGAGCGGACAGTGGGCTGGTTGGACGCGAGGTGATTACTACGGTATTACGCAGATATGCAATCCCTCTGCATCCGGCTGATTGCAGCCTTTGCCTTCAGGCTTGGACATGAAAAGGGAGCTTTCAAAGAAGAAATTAGTTTTTGCATGTTATGGATCCAAAAACGTATGTAGCATATTTATCTGCTTCATTCACAAAATATGGGAATGATATACATTACTATTATGCTTAAACTGCATAAAACGTTTGTCCAAATAACATGGATGATGAAGCCCATGGTTTCATCCATATGAGACTTTTCCGCTGCCTTGAGTGAGCATAAGGTTAATCAATGTTATATTTTTTTACAATTGTTTCATTCTTTCACTGATTGCCTCAGTGGAGCATATTTTGTGGCAGATTCATTCAATCATCAATGAACCGGGACGATGGAGCGTGTACCCTTTCTCACACCTGGGAAGTGGTCCTGGAGAAGGCATCAGTCAGTAGGGGGCACAAGCTTCCCCTGCTGACTGGCAAACTTCACCATCATGTGATGCTTCTGATGAAGGCTACAGGAAGTTAGCCGAAACAAGTCAAGCAGGTGAACAAAGTAAGGATGGCGAAAACTAAAAATCTTCTTGACCGGCCTCATTAGCCGGTTGAAACCGGTTAACCGATTAGTTTCAAACACTATTTGAAATAAGCCTGCAATTTCGCAACTCTGTCGCATCTCCCTGCTGCTCTGCCTCCCGCTCACACACACACTGTTTGTTTGCTAAGTAGCGTTTAGTCCACTGTCTATAATAGCCTAATTTAGAGATCACTTAATTTTACTACCAACAACTTTGGTTCGGTTTACGTTGATACGGTCAACCTTCGGTCAAACATCCCTAAAACCTGTCTTACAAAAAGAACGTTAACAACAGAGGGGTATAGTTATTATTTTCAGATTTGGATGAAAATGTATTTTTTTGTCAAAATAGCTTTTGTACCAATCTGACAAAAAGGGGGAAAAAAACAGGTATACTCTGACTGAAGCGCAGTCAAAAAGCTGAAGTCTCCCCTTTCTTCTGTGTACTGTACATACTGTATATTGTTCTCTTTATATATTGTCTACATCAGGGGTCCCCACCTGGCGGACCTGGGTCCAAATCCAGACCTCCAGAGGCTTTAGTCCGGTCCCCAAAGCATTTTCATCCTCAATATACTGTAATGTCTGTGGATCTCAAGCTGATTTAGTTGGGGACCCCAGGTCTACGGCGTACATCTTTTGTGCACCATGGGTTTGAGAGTCACACGATCCTTCGAATGTGCTTTACATTTGGTAGAGTTGGGAAATATGTTCTGAAAATAGCACTCTAATCACAACTGTTCTGTTTTTACTGGTGCTGGTTAACCGTGCCTTGAAAGGTTATTTCCATACTAACTTCCATGTTTCATATGAAGACATTGTTGTAAAGATGTGCCATGATTGGATTTATGAACACATGCATACATTTACAAGGGGAGACCCGTGAAGGTCTGGGGTGAGCGAGTTGAGCTGTGAGGTCAGCGAGGATGAGGAGAGGAAGGGCGGAGGGCACTGCTCATGATAAAAGACTTACAGCCAGAGAGACGGGGAGTGCTCTGCCTTCAAAGCGCGGTCCGAGCTGCGAGTCGTGCTGGCATTTGTTACAGGGATGACGTCTTCTGTCTGTACACCTTGTCTGTCCCTGCTCTGACCCTGAGCAGGGGCAGGCCTCTTCCTACTCTCGTTGAAGGTGAATGGTCAAGGAACGGAAAGGGCCCCTGCACCGGAGATATTTCCTATCTACAACATATGCACCTCGCAAAAGTTGAGCTGATATTTGGGAATGCCCCCTTAGGTGCTTCCAGTATAACCTACACTAATTCTTCCCGCGGCGCTCTCCCGTCCTGGCTTCCTCGGCCCAGAGCACCGCCAGTGTGTAATGCAATTTGGTTGATTAAAAGAAAACATTAAAGCACTGCCTTATTGAATTTGACGGCACGTACGGATCCGGATCTCGCTGGCCACTCTGTTTTATTGGCCAGGATGAAGGGGATCACGTCATTCCGCCCTCCCTCTCCCCGACCACCTCCACCCCGCCCCTCGACAACACGCCACCCAGCGGATACACCTTCATTATCCCCAGTAGACAAACCTTGGCATCAGGACGTTCTGGCAGGACAGACATTTGTTTAGACCCCCCTCCGTTGGCGCTTTCATCTTTATGAATTGTGACACCAGCAGAGATTAGGGTGGCCGGCCATATTAGTGAGGTATCAAAATAAAATATCAAAGACCCCGAGCATAACTAAAGAGGACTGATTTTGTTTGAGTCAATAAACAAGCTCATAGGTCATTAATCTTGAGTGGACATAGCCACCTCCCAATCTGTCACTCCAAGATGACTCATGTTTGTTGCCAGCGCTGTCCAAGTCTTGTAGTCCATAATTTAGTCTCGTCGCGAGGGGGGGGCGAGGGACAGGGACGTGTAGGTGGAAGTAAAGGGGAGTGCACATCCTCTGAATCTTAAACACCTGCCAATCTCTTCAGCTGGAGCCAAGTGCTCTCAACCCGACGTACCCAGTCCATTTATTAGAGTTATGCCGATGGTTTGGTCAACAAGAGTCGTGTACAGCAGCAAAACAACTTCTCAATGGAAGTTGTGTGTTTGGATGACATCATCTGTGGCTGCTTCAATTACGCTGCAAGAAATGAATCACAGTGCGCTAAAGGCTGACGTAATGTATCAGCGCGATGTCGAGCCACTGAATCGAAACTTTTAATCCATATTGGCCCCAGTGCGTTGTTGACTCCACAGACTTCATTACATTATCCGTGAAGACTAAATAAAATCAACTTTTTATTTGTACCCCAAACTTTTTATACACTGGCCACGCATTACGGTGTGTAATCTGGTTGTAGATCAAAGTCATAAAGAGGCAGGTAGGGCAGACCAGGGCTGTTTGTCACACGGGTTGGTTGTCACATTACTTATTACAGCCACACTAGAGGGCGCTGTGTTTTGGAACTGATAGTAGTATGTGTCTTGGCATTATGCTTCTCGCAATAATCATTTTCTCAGTTGGACAGAAGACACGTGGTGAGCATGCACTGTGAAATGTTTATGCCTTTTCCCAAACTTTCATGCTAGTGTCATAATTATGTAGGCTACATGCTAAAGCCATGTACTAAGCAGCTTACATTGTTTGTAAAGTGGACACTTGGAGATGGTTCTCTCATGGACTTAGGGGTTGGTTGTCACATGGGGTATAAATGGTGGGGAAATGTTTTGTTGTGTCTAATGTGGTTTTATGATCATATTCATAACATTAGATTTTGTAGAGGCCATATTTTTGGGCAGTGGGTGTATTCCTACATTTTTTTAGCTCATTATAAATAATTTGTAGTTGATTTGTGAGTATTTTAAAACTTATTTAATCTTTTGATCTCAAGAAACAAAGAAATTACCCTATGGGAGAGGGTGGTGATTGCTGCTAGGGTTAAAGTTTGTCACAAAGTCAGGTGCTCTTCAAGGATGAAAAATGGGGGGAAAAATTCTTAAATTGCAAAAAAGAGAAGGGGTCCGTCGGCCGTACTGACTTAAAAATCCTTTATTTTAACGGGGCATCTCACCACTGCGTCTTCGTCAGGGCAAACAGAGTAGAAAGAAATTACCCTTTTTTTTGGGCAAAATTCATGTTAACACAGAAACACCATTTATAACCAATATTGCCGCCATTTTGAGGACCAAAGTGGAATTATGCTTCACTACTCAGGATGAAAATGAAAGACAACTGATTTACCCTATTTCATCATGATGAAGGCTCATAAAGATAACCACAAAGACATGGCCCCAGAGAGCACATGGCTAGTGTTACATAAACAAAAAAAAAACAGAACATGGCTGCAGTGTTTACAAAGCAAAGCACAAGTTGGTGGCGGCGTTCTCTGCCCAGCTACTACACAACTTCTCCACAACTACTGCATGACTTTGCCAAAGATCTTCTTCCACTCCTGAGACTAAATAGATGCATCAAAGAGGTAAGAGAAAACCTTTCTCTGTTATTTTTACAGATGTAGTGTCAACAAACCATCAGTCAGTCAGTGTTGCTCAAGACGTTAGCATGCTACCTATAGCAGTGTGGTATGTAGCCTTTACAGTTCACCTGTGGCTCACATCTTTGAACCTGTTGAAAAAATATACTTATAGCTCAGCTCTTACCTCTGTCACATGTTGCACCAAGGTTAGATGTTTAGACTGTGGTTCAGGGCGTCCTCCTGGAGAGGTTTGTGCAATTTGTAGCTCAGCAGGTGTAGCTAATGTGCACAAATGTTATCTACGGCAGACTTTGCTGCCTTTAAATGGTGTCAGTCTCCAGGCAGTTAATAAGGATAAAACCCTGATGTTTCGGTTTTCTTTAAATATCAGCTCTGTTCATCTGCCTGGTGTTATTTTTGGATATAATGAACACCAGCAGAGGTCCCCAAGATGGCGGCCATAACAACAAAATCAAGAACTGACAAGAATTTCAAAAGAATGTAGGTCTATAGGGGCAACCAACCTCACAGATTGTGACTGTTCAGCATGTGACACATTCCTGTTATAAATGACTAGCTATTTACAAATAAATTACTAACTATTTATTGCAATAAGATGTAAAAAAGAAAGCAAGGCCTGCTTCAAGTCACGGGTTCAAGTTTTTATTTCATATTTGTGCAGTGGTGGGTAGTTACATTTACTCACTTGAGTAACCTTTTGAAATAGTTGTACTTCTCTGAGTAGTTCTATCACACAGTACTTTTTTACTTCTACCTGACTAATATTATAATGAAATATTTGTATCTGCTTCATACTGACATAAATATAGATGGAGTTGTTGTTTTGTGTATCTTATTCTTTAAAATTCTTTATTTTTATTTATTTTATGGCATTTTCTTTGGAAATATTAGAATTTTCATTGTATGTGTTGTTTCTCACAGTTTAAAATATAAATCCGATTTTCACCCTACACAGTTACTTAAAACTCAAGTAGCATTTTCTACAATTACTGTTTTACTCTTACTTATGTAATACTTTGGGTCACTCACTACTTGTTACTTCTACTAATACAATTATAGTAAAATGCCATTACTCTTACTTGAGTGAAATAGTGGGCTGCTCTACTCACCTCTGTATTTGTGTGACTTTTGAGGGATGTTCTGTTGATGAGCAGTGGACAAAGTGACAACCAGCCCTGGCCTCCTCTACATGTGCTGCTGCCCCTGCTCCGTCTTTTCTCTCTGGGGTTCATAACTAAAGGTGGGCCTTCAGAATCAGTTTTTTTTTTTTTTTTTGGTGAAAGCTTTAGACTTTTAACAGCTTCGTTCTCAGTGTTTACAAGGTCGGGTCAAATGGCTTTTATTACCATTAGCCTATTGACCCCACATTGGTATTAGGTTTTGAATAAAGCTTATATTCATTGGCTTATTGATTTTTCTCCACAATATTTGCAATGTTAAAGCTCCACTGCTAATCTCAAATTTGCATGGATTTCATTTATATGCATGCTTTTGTTTCTGTCACGTTAGACCATCAACTGCTATAAAGCTGGCTGAACATATTGAAGAGATCACTGATTCAGAACTCCAATTTTGCAGGCAAGAACATTTAACCTTACAGTCCCAGTTTGTTGCAGAGGATTCTTCATTTCATCCTCTGAACCATTGGTGGCTAAATATTTATTCTGTTGTTGCAGCCCCAGAAGGCTACTCTGTAATAAACAAACCGAATAAAATCGAAGACAGTACGGCCATATTTGCTCCTAAATGCGAAACGGTAAGTAGCCGCAGTGTTTTATATTGACCTTAATTGACAAAACACTGTGTTTATAAAGAGATGAAACGAGAGACTGGCAGTACATTGTTCTCATAATATTGTATTACGAAAATTGTCCACCCGTGCAAACAATACTGATGCGTTCCTCGTTATTGATGCAACCCTGTTCTTCCCATAAAACAAGATTTGCATTGCCTCTTACTACCTCTTTAAGTCTGGAGCGAGCAGCTGTTTCCTAAGCAGACCCACATGTTTGACACTGTGGAGGAGGGAAAGGAGGGTACAGTTTCAATTAGCCAAGGAAGAAAGCTACGTCAAACAAATGTCTTAGATCAACAGTGCTACATGTTACAGTGCCAGTGTGATCATGCACCCTGGGCCCGTGCTCTTAATTCATGGCTGTAAACCATGCCACCAATGTTTTTCCAGTAACAATGTCAGGCGGAGTGTGGTGTAGATAAATATACAGCACTGTGCAATGTGACAAATGAGTGGGGAGACAGTGGGGGAGTCGGAGGCTGCTGATCGGATTCAGAATCCCAGATTTGCATATGCATACTGATGTTGTGTCCTTTTGCAAGACACATCTGCCAAACCAGCAACTGTCTGTAACATAATTAATGAGTTCTTGTGAGAGTGAAGGAGTGGATGGTTCCTTCATGTAAAGTGCTTTGATTGCAGATTGATTTAGAAAAGTGGGAATTAAAGCTGCCTTACCTGATTTCTTGAGGTTTCAAACCATGACAGGAGGCAAAGCAATGTAAAGACGAACAGCCTTTTACACAAGTCCAGTGGGTCGTGGCCCCCTGCACATCCATTGCCCTGTAGACCCCCAGCAATCCCAATTAATTATATTGAGGAGAATTTAATGTTTTTTTTTTCAAATATAAACATAATATGCAAAGATTCTTCAGTCTTCATCTGTACTCTGTAGTTGTGTCGTAGGTTTTGATCTTAGTACAAAGATCGTCCTCAGCGAATCTTTGCCTACGATGGACAACTCCTGTACGATTGAGAACCTACACAGATAAACATAACATATTCTCATCATATACAAATATTTTTTGGCATAAATTTGTAATTAATTGTAATTAAAAATTACAATTACTGTGGGATAAATGCTGATTTAAAGTATAATATTTAAAAAACACATTTGTAATTCATTTCAAACTTCACTAAATTTTATAGTCGTTATGTAGACCATCTTTAGGGCCCCCCCTGCATTGCCCTTGAGGCTCCCCTGGACCCCACTTTGGGAACCACTGATTTAGGACATAAAGGATGCTTTCTTTTATGTTGATATTCAATAGAAAGACTGGGTAATACACAGGCACCTGTTCATTTATCAGGACAGGTGCTAAATAGCAAGTGCAGATTGAAAAATAAAATATGCTATTTTTTGGCCGTGGTGCACCAGATTTAAGTTTTGAAATCCTGCTTATTGCAGTATTAGGGCCACAAATTACAGAATTCTATGTGAGTGAAAATTGGACAAATAACTAAGCTGCTGATCCACATTTGCACGTGCTACTTGTTTTGCACATGCTAGGTAAATGACCCCCAGATTGTATTTTGCAAATTTATTTGGGATTTTGTTCCCCATTAATTGCTGCTTTTACCGTGTTACTCCAGAGCAAAGTAGTATAATAGTACTACTATGACAGACTACAAACAGTGTGGTTAGTTTATAGGCTGAAGTAATGGCCAGAATAATGTTAGTAGGGTATATGAACAAATGATCAATAATTTACTGTGATAAACTATACATTTTGTAAAATTCACCCACATACAGTATATAGAAGTATCACTCTTGTTGCAAAAAATGTTGTTATTGCGGCTCACCTTATCTTATTTAGCATATTCACCTGACAAAAAAAATATTTTTAATCTTAACCATTGAGTAGCAAGGGAGATTTTTTTGGGCAGAGATTGAAGTTCTCCATGTGCCTATAGCTCTTTTGTTTTGAGAGATAGCTTTCTAGATTATTCTTCTCTTATTATACATGTAAAACTTTTGAGACTGTCTTTTGCACATTAATTGTACTATGTATCGGGAAAGTGAAGGAGAGTTTGAGAGAGGACGTTGCAGAAAACGCAATAAGAATTGAAGGTTAGGATGATGAGCGCACAGGGCTGCTTCTGTGGCTCTGGGAAATTGGAGATGTGAGGAGATAGGAGAGTATGCTAGAGTTTCCCGCAAAGAGCCCCCTTCACTGCAGCGAATGGAGGCATCAGGGTGGAGGTATTATTGTGTTAGGACATCAGATCCACAGATTTGTCATCATCACCATGGTCTTCCATTACATAACAGTGTATGGTGCCATTACAGAAGGGGACATAAACAAACTCAATCACCAAGTAACACATTTCATATTGCATAAGCTCCAATAAACAAATACGGTGATGGCACAATTTAAGCCAGTTGGAGTCAACTTTCATTAAGATGATTTACGATCAGTACACCTCATTTTATTTATTTAATATTGAGTGGTCATGTCATCAAATTCATTTAGTCATTTTCATTTTAAACCAGTGTCACCATCCACTGCCATCTTTATACCAGTCCTAGCTAAAGGGAGCTTCAAGAAAACCATTAAAAACCTTACAAATCAGAAAGGCCTATTTGTTAGTAGCAGATCATTTGCTGGCTGCTACACGCTGGATTAAAATACCTCATAAACAAACATTTCTGGGACTTTTTGAGTTTTCTGAGACTATTTGAACTTCACACAATAGTCTAGTCTTGATAAATAAACAATCCAAGAGTTGCTTTGGCATATGCTACTGTTTTCAAATTAAAAAGACTAAAGTCGGTTGTAAAGATATTATTGACTGCTTTACAACCTCTCGTCACTGCTTGTACTTTGAGGAGGCCAACGCCTGGATGAATTATTCAGATTCATGCTGTTTGGGCTCCTTGGGGATCAGTGCTCACTCTCCTTGACTGTTAGAGCACCACTTGACGGTAAATACTCAGCGGGACAAACAGAAGGTTCTTAAAACAGACCTGTGTGCACTTAACTCACACTATATCCCCCTTCTTCACCCCCACAACATCCCCAGCCCCCGTGTCCTGACCTCAGCCAAGATCAATAGTTACCGGAGCCAGATGTTGCACAATACAAGCAAACAGTTCAACAGGAAAGTCTCCGGAGGAGGCTGTGGGCCTGCATTTTTAAACAGACTCTGAAGCCAATAGATTTCAAGAAAAACATTTAGTATTAGGCTACAGTGGCATGCATAAAATGTATGCTTTTCAAAGGTGTGGACGATCAGACAACCGCAGTCCTTTATAGGGTTCACTGGTGTCATCCAACGATTTCACATAGGAGCATGAGAGCATCCAACCACTACTGCGCTCTGAGGGGAGTGGGGAGTCAGGGACAATTCAGAGATCTAGTGCTGCCATCTCCTGGTCATTCTTATTTATTAAACTTTGTTTTGAGGCCACTGGGTTTTAAATGCACCTTAATACTGTATTTACTACTCTGTCAATGTGAATAAGATTAAGGTCAAAGAAAAAACAACATAAGGAAGCTGATGTTTGTTTGGTGAGTGTTATTATTATTATTAGGAACATTTGCCTACGATTTATGTAAGAAAAGTCTCCACATTTGGCCCATTCCTTCAAACAAATTAGAGTACAGGACTCAATTTACACATTTTTTATCAATTCCAACTTCCCTTACCCTGGTAGCTGATGCTTTTTATTTATTATTGTCTTCCTTGCTGATGCGTTATGATAATGGCTCAAAATGGGCTTAATTAGGGATGAAAATTAGATTAATTAAATTGCTATACAATGACACATTTTTGAATGTTTGACAATAAATGAACTCCACTTGAGGACGATTTGACCCTTGTTCCTGTTCTTTGAGTGTTTTTCTGGGATCTTCGGCTTCTCTGATTCCAGCGGCTCTCTTTATAACATAAATCAATAAAATGGATCTTATCTTTGTGTTGGAACCGTAGCCCGCAGTTGTACATGTGTGTGATGTGCACTGCTGTGGCTGTTAGCATCCTCCTCTGTCCACATCCTGCTAACTGTCTCCAGTCTGTTCATCTCGCTGTCCCGGGATGCTGAGCTGAAACATTACACTGCAGTCAAATGAAATGCAGTGCAGAGAATCAGACTGGCACCACCTTTCTAGATCTGCCATATCGATATTCATTGTCTGCTGCAAGCTCCAAGGCTCTAAGCTGACATGTGTGACTTCTGTACTGTTTTATTTAGCAGTTCACTTGATTGTGCCATCATCTGTTAATCACAGCTCCAAATGTGGCTGTGATGCTTTAATGGCAGCACTTTAACATCAATAGATTTCCACTCGTATCAGACGCAGGGAGACCAGATTCTCCAACTTCAAAACTGGGACATAATTTGGGAATTAGTCATATAGAAGATCCAAATCTTGACTGTCTTGTACACGCTGAAGGGCAAAACTGTTATGTACCAATCAGCATTGAGAAGATAGACTTCAATCAATCAATCAGACTAATAAAAATAATTAATTAAAGTGGCAGGTGTCAAATGCCTGTCTGAATAGATATGTCTTTAGCTCTGATTTAAACACAGATAGTTCAGTGATAGAACACAACACAGGTGGAAGAGCATTCCAGAGCTTGGGAGCGAAGACTGAAAACGCTTGATCGCCCCACTTCTTGTAGCGCGACGTGGGGACCATCAGCGGTGTAAGCTCAGAGGAGCGCAGGGCCCTGGCAGGACGGTGGACAGTCAGCAGCTCAGTGAGGTAGGCTGGAACAAGGCCATTGATGGCTTAAGGCTTTGACTTGAGGTCACAGTTGCCAAAACAGGGATCCCTGGAACCAAGCCTGTGTAAAACTGGGATAAATCAATGGTTTTGGAGGAATTCATGGGGACACGGAACAAAAGACTCAAAACTGGGACTGTCCCGGGTAAACTGGGATGTCAGACACAGTGCTTCCCTTGTCAAATGGACATGGTCATCTTTACACAGAAATGTAGTTAGTTCAATTCTTATCCATCATCCAAATGAGTCCAAATTTTCCTTAATTTGAACAGATTATTTTTAAGGAGGCAGACATGGTTACTTTTCAGATGTAGTTGTAGGCACAAGACTGATGTCTTTGTAAATTTGACTTACTACAATATGAGCCATAATATTTTTTACTGTAATTAGGGGCAACTGCCTAGGCACATATACGTAATGAGAGAAAGCATGCTGTATGTTGGAAATATTGCATGACGAATAGGTGCATTAGCAATTTGATACAAATCAAATCAATGGAGCCCAGCATGGCTTTGTGATTTACAACACACGGGCTAAACGACAAGGTGATCACAAAGTGAAGTAAGCAAGTCATTTGTTCTCTGTGTTGCATTAGTAGTGAGCTACATTAGCTGCTCAATGAAAATATGATCAGTGACAAGGCCATAGCCCTGCCATATAAACAGACCATTTAAAATGAGATAAGTGGTGGTTTTACAGTAAGACTGATCCATGCAATCACCTCATTTCCTCAAGTGCCACGGTGGCCAACACACAGAACACATATGTGTCTCTCAAAGTGATTTTTCAGGTGCCAAGTTCAACAGTCTGATTGCTGCGGTGGAGAGGCATCAATGATTTTGACTCTATGTGTGAGTGACATGGTCTGTTTGAAGAACATTATAGTGGCAGCCATGCAGAACATAGCATGCAAGAGATGTGAATTGATTTGACATGGCAACCGAGACTTTCCCTGTAAGAAAATGTAACCACACTGACTCACAAAAAACAGCTGAAGATAGTATAACATGCGCAATGGCAGGGAAAGGGGGTAAGGCAGGCTGGTCAGTCGTCTAAAAATATACTTGAAAAAGGTTTTATAATGGCTGCAAACATTCAAAGGATATTCATAGGGTCAGACTTTGAACCAGCAACCCTTCAGTTTATGGGTAAATCACCTTATGGTAAGAGGCAATGCACCTACTCACCTCTTTCTCCACTATCCCTCAGAATTAAACCCTGAACCCTGCATCCACATTTTCACAGAGAAGTATAGAAGCCACTGTATTCGTCATTATGATCCCAGCATATGTAGAGTGGACACAACTTACATGAACCCGAAAGTGACGAAAGTGCATATTGTTCATAATCTTTATTGTTTCTGCAGGAAAAAACATACTTTTTAAATGTAAAACAGTTGAGCTCTGGCATCTTAAGAAAAGTGGTCTTGCATACTTATGGTAACAAAAGAGCCTTCCAAAAATCCAATGTGCACTATGTCTAAAAATATCCTCTTTGAGGGTGTGGGTGTGTGTGTGTGTGTGTGTGTGGGGGGGGGGGGGGGGTATATCCCTGAGTGAAGATTCACTCCTCTTTTCAAAGCAATCACATCAAGTGCAAACGGTTTGGCAGCTCTTTCTTCAAATAAGTGCAGGTTGTTTCGCAGCAAAATGAATGAATAAAAGTCCCTAAAACCTAGCAAAATAGTGACTGTCTAATGTCTATATAGGAAAACATTTTTATCATAAGCCCAATGGTTATCCCATTTGTATGCCTTTTAAAAGCAAGTGTGCTTGCATCAGAAAGTCTGTCATATTTTGCATTTGGTCGTGGGAGAAGTAATGACACCTGTGGGGGGAATTAGCTCGTGGCAGCAGCTCATCCGCTCCCTGCTCATACCTGAGGGGATCAGCTTACAGAGGAGCCAGGCAAATATCAATAAGGCTGATTTAGACATTGCCACCGCCCGAGGATAAAGAGCTTACGCACGAAGCCCCTGGAACTGTACGCGGAGCCCATCTTTGTGAAAGTGCCGTCGCTTTTAGCAAATCCTGAGATTAATTCATCATCAAACGTGTTTAATTCACCGGATGGCGGGGAAGAGCGGTGTCAGGGGGGACAGACCTTAAAGAGGATGGCAGAGAGGGATGAGGTGGTGGAGGAGGGTAATTTATGTGTGATACTGTAGATGAGTCTGTGTGAGAGGCACATTGTTAATGGCCTCCCCGGGGATTTATGTTCTCACACGAAGCCACCTCTGAACAGCACTGTGTTATTATTATGTAGAAGGTACAACATTATTCATTAATAATCAAACATATGTAAAATACAGTTATGGAAATTATGTCAACAGAAAAAAAATGTAGTTTTTAATTAATATTCAGCCCCGCCCACTTTTGTTGTCTAAGCATTTCCTGTTTGTCTTAGCACTTCCTGTTGTCAATGTAAGAGAGTGAAGAAAACAAAATGGGAATGCACAAAAAACTTGCAAAAAAGTTCAGAGGAAACAATTTTTTGTGGCTCATGTTTAGTTTCAGTGGAAGGACGACATGAAAAAGCAATATTACCACTTACTTTTTGCTGTCACTCTAACTGGCTATTGTCTGAGGAACTCCACATCCTCCGCTGCGCACCGCTCCGCCCCGACCCGCTCCGCCCCGACCCGCTCCGCCCCGACCCTCTCCGCCTCCGCCTAAGCCTGTTGCACTGTTCCACATCCTCCGCTCCGCCACGCCGGCTCCGCTCCGCTGCGGACCGTCACCACCAAAATACGGAGGACCTCTATTTTTCTGGTCCGTCTCCGCCACGTCGGAGAAGTTAAACAGACTTCATACATCTCGCCCATGCGCTACTAGACTTGACGCACCCAGGCGGAGCGGTGTGGGACGGATGTAGTGGGCATTGAGCCTTGAGGGAAACTCGGAGGCGGCCCGCGGCGGTGCGTTTTTTGTTGGACCAATAACAGAAATCAAAACCAATATCAGCTCAAATCAGACCTGCAGATTGCCCATAAATACAAGATGGCCGCCCCCATTACAAGTTCCTGAAAAAGGTGAATGCAGCAGGGGTCTAAACCTTTTCAAACCTGTGATCAACTTTTACGCAACAGAAACCGCAGAGAGCTAGGCTTCAAAGACACTTGAAGATGGTGATTGTTTTCAAGAGGAGCAGATCCAGCCCCAGACTTCATCAGTTACTTCAAGTTCTTGGGAACCAACGTCTTCCGTGATCTGGCCTGGTTCGAATGCACCAGAGAAGTAGTAAGGAAATCCAGCTCTACCGCGGACAGGGAGGCCTTACAGGTGATCATCAGAGCGGCAGAGAAAATTACGGGTGCTCTGTTTGCACAAAATTAACTAAAATGTCTACAACTTTCTCATCACAGTTGGTGAAATGTTTATGTCCAATTGTGAAAAACATTGTATTCTCTTAAAGAAATGCATAACAGTAACTACTGTATACAATAACTTGAACATTTTCCCAATGTAACACAACTCAATAATATTTCAGTCTGTTTAATTTACTGAAAATTATTAGCAGGAAGCAGGTGGAAACATGTGTCCTGCTCTTGGGCATGTGCCGTTGCCCCTACAGCCAACAAAAGCTTGCTAAATGAATGAAATATTGCTGTGTAGCAGAGGAAGTGGATTTACAGTTTTGCCAAAGAGACAAGGACAACATTGCCTCATTTGGATCATTAATTTTTACAAGCTAGTTTCCTGGAAAGGTCTTCGCTTAGGATTTTATTGCGGTGTGAAATGCACGGCTTGTTTTTCAGGAACAAATTGTCAGTCTGAAAAAACAACAACACTATATTTACCTTTGAACATTCAATTACAGCAAAGACATACGCCAGCAGGTGCTACAACCAGTGGTGACCAAGTAAATTTACTTCAGCACTGTACTTGGGCTGTACTTTACTTGAGTAGTATATTTGTTGACAACTTATTACTTTTACATTTGACATTATTCCACAACATTTATAAAAAAAAAGCTCTTTTTACTTGTTACTTACAGAGTGCAGACAAGTTGATCGCATTGTTGTTTTTTCTCCGATTTAATATATTTATCATGTCCACTCTGGAACAGAAGGTGCCGCTGTGCAGATTCAATGCCACTAACCATACAATCAGGCCTGGCCCAATAAGCAGACTATGCAGCTGCTTAATTACAAATTTTAAGAAAATTGTACTCATTTCTAAATGTATCTTTGCAGTGTAGTCTACTTTCTTTTACATAGTCAGGTTGAAGAGTTTTTATGAGTCGACCAAATTATCTGGAGATTTTAGTCAAACGGGGAAGACAATTTTCAGGTTTTGGTCCAGTTTGCTCCAAACATATAAACCCACATCTGGAAACAAACAAACGTCCCAATCTTCACAATACGGTGGTCAATTATTGCACTGAGTCAACTTTTCTCCACAGAACTACATGGGGAAACTGTAAATCCTTTTCTCGAAATATTTTTCTCGCATTGCGGCAGCCAAATTTCCACTTTAGCAGCTTCTACACAGGACCTAAACTTTTTTGGCTGCAACCCCCAAAATGAATGTGTGAACGACTCAAGACCCCCAATGTAAAAGTATCTGCCTCTTGTAATAATTTCAAGAGGAAAAACCTCTAAAAATATATGTATTATTGCATATTTATTTTGTTAATTGATTCCAATTCACACATATATGCTGTCCTAAACTACAGTGTTTTTTTTTTTAAATCTATTTTATCTTGAATTCACGACCCCCCTGAGGGTTTCCGAGACCCACTTTGGAACCACTGTCTGTGGGTGTAGGATATTTATGCAGCAAGTTATTGTCTTCAAAGTTGTGTTAGAAGGAAAACACAAGTAAACTAGGCCAAATAATGAAGGCTAGAATATGGGTTAGAACAAGACTGTGGACTGTGGAAGCAGTCCGTAACCAAAGTGTTCAAAATGTGGTGAAATGACCAGAAGAGAATTAAAATTATAGTCCGTGGTTTTGCTACAAAAGTCAATCCTCTTTTCTGGAACAAAACAGCCTTGGTTTTCTCACGGCATCGGGAATCATACAGTTTGAAAGAGCAGCCAATGAAAACCATAAGATACTGATTTATAACTGTTTTTAAAATCCAGGCTACACCTTCAGGCTAAGCGTCACATACTTAAAATTCACTGCTACTTGGAACAATGCTGGCAGAAAGCAACCAGGTGACAGAAAAGCACACACCGCTGCTTTGGCCAGAAGCTGTTTACTTTGCAGTAATCAGTTTGTGCATGTCGTTAACGCGGGCTGACTCATGTTGTTTGAAAGTATGCCTCAGAATCCCCCTAGAAAACATTAAAGGAGCAGCAATGGCCCACAGCGTACGAATCATAATCATTAGCACTTGTCAAGCAGGAGCAAATGCTCTTCTGATTATGATCATATAGAGACAAAGTTGCATACACGCATCATTTATGAGCCGCACACCACAAATCAGACCTAGTCCTTTATTTTTCCTGCATAAAAGACACCATTTTCACAATGGTGCAATGCATTTACATTTACCTCATCTTGCGTTGGAAATGAAATCCTTACCTTACAAATAGTGAGTTATGAAGGGCGGGTCGTGGATAAGCTTTTTGTGTGGAATTAAGTGTCCTTAGAACTGTAAACAGGAGGAGAGAAAGACATACATTGCAACAGACCACTAATGTGTGTTATTTGAAGTTATTTATTTTGCTTGTTAATAATAGATGTTTTTGTTCCATGAATGTACATAGTTGACCAGTTTCATTGGCAGATTCCAAGCCTGCACCTGACAGACAATAAAGAAAACTAAAAATGTTACATATTTGTGTCCTTTTGAAATTATGGTTAATTTGATCCTCAAACCAGTCACTAAGGATCAGAATGTCCCAAACAAAATCAAAAAACAAACGTGTGCTCCACGCATAAACAGAATTTGGTAATGGTAATGTGTGTGAACTTTCACTTGTCCTTTCTTAAAAAAAAAAAAAAACATTCTCAACACAAGTGGATTTGTTTCTGGCTGGGGCTGTGCTGATTATCCACACCACCCACAATGTGTGAGCAGAAGCTGTTGCTTTCCTGGCTGCTAGCATCACATGCTTCATAGCTAACTTATCTTGATTTAGTGCAACTGCTTTTCTGATCATCACTTGCAGCATCTTTTTTTGCACAGGTGCAACGTAGTTCAGTATTATTGTGTTGTGCTCACTGCTGGCAATGATTAATAGAAGGAGATAAGACAAAGAAATAGAAAAAGTAGGTAACAGAGGACTGCTTGAGTCAGCAGTGCAGAATGCAGTATTATACTGTTCTACTATCTGAGACTTATGGCTTAGCTCAGCAAATGCACCAGAACAGGACTGTCACTGGATATTACCACGTGGACCACTGAGCTCCAGCTCCCTTAACTCACACCAGAGTGGACACATCTCCCTCCCAGCTCCACAGGGACCTACTTCCAACAACGTGTCCATCTGTGTGCAAATTTACTGTAGGAAACATTCCTCATTAATAATGAATAGCCTCAATAACGAATGGAGGCTCCCAGAGACAGCATCCTCAAACATGGACACCAAAGTGTGTGACACCAGTGAACATTGATATTCAGCACTTTGCAAATGTCTCGAATGATGCCAAAAATACATTGGACATTTAAAATGGAACAAATTCCTCAGAATGCAATCTGTATTTGGAGTTACACCCTTAGTGACTCCTTAGTGACCTTTTGTACAAAAATAAATTAAATTTATAATAAAAGACATATTTCCACATTAAAATAACATTAGTACTCACCTATGATTTTATAATAATGAGCCAATTTAATAATAGCGTTTTTCTGGACACTCAACATTGCATTACTCCCTGTGTGGTGGTAAGCTACTATTGTAGCCACAGCTGCCCTGGGGTGGACTGACAGAAATAACACTACCAATTTGTGCCATTGGCCCCTTCAACCACCACCAACCACACACTCATACACCACATTCATACATAGTCAAGTTGGGGGAAGTATTTTACCCAAGGACACAACTGTCACCCCACAACCTTCTGATGGTAGAGTAAGACCACCCGCTCTACCATCAGAGCCACTGTCGCTGGTGTTCTCTGATTACCTTATACACTGGCTATTGCTTGATGTATGATCAATTTATTACAAAGTAGTTAAGCCTAGAATCAAACAATAAAGAGATGAAGCCTAGAATAATTTAGAAGATGCAGCAATAGTTTCACATCAAAATGCTCAGGCTATAGTCTCATCCAGTTCATCCATTGACACTTGCACAGATGAGTGACTAGGACTGGATCTAGTCTTCAGGCTGATTGATCCATAAAGTTTGGCCGTACGTTTCGAGTAGGCTATGACCCTCCTCCTGTACATCTCCCCTTTCCACATGGAGATCATGAGCAGCGTGGACAGCACTACACCCCCCAGAGTCAGCAAACACAGGCCGGCTATGACACAGCGATCCAGGTGGGCTCCGATCCTGGCGCTCTCCATCTCCAGCCTCTCCATCTCCCTGGCCGACACGCTGTCCCGATCCACCTCAACGTCCCGGGGAACTGCGTAGGAGATGATCACCAGGGAAATGCCGGTCACCAAGAACGTAACGGCACTTATGAAACCGTAGTCTATTGAACTCCCTGTGCCTTCACCGAATGACAAATCATCCTCAGACATGAAAGAGAAATCTGGCAACGTTTCAGAGCACGGGTCGCCGTTACGTGTGGTCCTGTGTGTGCTTTTACAACTCGTTTCAGGACTGGTCACTCGCAAATTGACATTCTCATCTACGTACGTGAATGAAGTCTCGAGTTCCTCGTCACAATACGCTCTGGCTTTGTCCTCAGCTCCTCCTGCCGGGGCTGGCTTCCTCGCCCTTGTGAGCGAATGACACCGGACGTGGTTACAACTGCGGGGCACGTTGCATCCGCTCTCCCCTGGGATAGCTCCAGTTGACAGGGCAGGCTTACGGGCCAGCCTAGAGCCCGACATATGCTCAAGGACGTGGGGAGGATCAGGTTGTTGCCCCACGTCACATGGGGGAAGTAGCTCTGGCGCTGGCTGTGCTGCTGTCTTAGTGGCATTGGTGGTTGTAGTAGCCATATCTCTTCATTTGCTGAACTTTTGCCTCCCTCTAGCATCCTCCTCCTCCTCACACCACTGCAACCCTAGAATGGAAGAGGGGGCGAACCATAGTTCAAAGTAAATGGAGCTGCATCCAAATTAGAGGAGACACAGCTATAAAGAGGAATAACTTTTAGACAGTCACAAAATAATAATAATAATAATAATAATAATAAGCACACATTTAAGATGAGCCAAAACTAGCAAAAGGCTTGCAAAGGTAGCACCCTTACAAAACATGCTTCTTCAACACACAATAAAGAATAAAAATAGGTGTTTAGCATTTTAATCTCTAAAGATCAAACGCAATGCATAGTCTTAACATGCAAAACTGCTGCCAGAGGGTGGACCACATGCGCAGAGCAAACAAACACCTTTTTTTTAAAGACGGAAAACTCACCGTGGCCATAGCATGCTCCCTGGTATTACCTTATCCTACTTCCAGGCGCCATGTCAGCTGCTCAAACCGACGCACATCACGCATCCTAATCGTTCAGCTGCTCCGCTCGATGTTTCCCCATCATCCGCATCCTCCCCCGTCGCATCCTCTTCCTCGACGCTGTCACATGCGGGCTGCGCTATGGGGATCGGGAAGCTCTCTCCTCTCGGTCTCCTCCGAGTCCCATAGGCCCCGCCCACACGCTCCTGCCCCCTTCCAGCATCCGGTGGCAGCCGCGGCGCTATCAGGGCAACGAAGGCAGATATCGCTACAGCAGCCAGTCAACACGAGGCACGGCAGGGGAGAAGAGGCAGGAGGTGCTGAGTGGAGTGAGTGAGTGAGTGAGATGGGAAGCGCTGTCTGGGAATCTCGCGTTCATTTATTACTGGCAACGCCGGATTTCCCAGTGGAGCCATTTTAGAACATAAACCCCCCCCAACCAATGCTGTTAGTAGGTCACTGGAGAATGTAAATCGGCCTGCATAGAAGAATGCAATAAAGTCACACCTGGACACACTGTTCCACTAAAGTAGTAGAAAATTCATGGAGCCATAAAGTGTATTCAAATTAAACTTTGCACCAATGGGGGTGGGTCACAATGAGAAAATGACTATGAGTCTGACCTGTAACAAATGGACACAATCAATACAGCTATACATGCAACAGTGTTTGTGCTATAGCAGTGCATTAAGAAGCCGACAATGTAAAATAGAAGCCATAAAAAAAAGTATTCATTCAAAAGAGTTTGTGAAGGTTCTCAGTCGTACAGGAGTTGTCCATCGTAGGCAAAAATTCTTCAGTCTTCATCTGTACTCTGTAGTTGAAGTGTAGGACGTTTCGATCTTACTCCAAAGATCGTCATCAGCTATTGAAGGCCTGGAGCACGCTGTGGGTTTATAAAGCTAGTGAACAAGCAGGAGGAGTCAGCCTCCCTCAGGCCCCTCCTCTCTTAGTGCTGACAGTACCTGCTAAGTACTTAACGAGGGTCCATTGTCTCCCCTGAGCTACTCTCTAAGTCGTTGATACTTGCCTATGGCCCTGCTGCTCCCAGGAGTACAGGCTCATGTGCATGACAACGAGTCGGTTTCGCTCTGAGGTTGTTATTGCCAATCGGTTTTTGTCTCAGTAAGAGTATTCAAAAGAGTATTCATCCATGAACTGCCTTGGAGGACACACATACATACACACACATGAGGAGTCCCACCACGACAGATCATACCATGAGATTATTGAGCCACACCACCTCAGACTAAGAAAGACTAAAAACTAAAAAATCTGGCTAAAAATTATCTAGTGTGGGCAACTTTAGACAGAAACCATAGAAAGGTGTGAACCGCCTTAAACAAAGCCCAGGGTAAGTCAATAGGTAACGAGCAGTAATTAGGTGTGAATAGGACGATCTTTGGACTAAGATCGAAACATCCAACACTTCAACTACACAGTACAGATGAAGACAGAAGGATCTTTGCCTATGATGGACAACCCTATACGACTGAGAACCCACAAATAGGTGTGACTATGTTAAGATGTCTTTCTAAATGTCCACGTTAGAACTAAGTCTAAATGTCCAATGTTAGAACTAAGAGAGGTGGGACATGGTGGTTCTTCATAAAAGACCCCGAGCGTGTCACTTCTGCTCAGTGCTGACGAAAATCTGTGGATAAAGAACGAAACATAACATTCTCCATTTCAACTACTGAGTACAGATGAAGACTGAAGAATCTTTGCCTGCGATGGACAACTCCTGTATGACTGAGAACTTACGCAGACAGAAAACAATACTGCTACGTTATTTATTTTTTTGATTTTTTCTTTTAAAAGGATCACCAAAAGCCAGAGCCATCATCATCTGAAACCACCACCATCTGTCTCATGCACACTCTCTGAAGATTACTGGTGGTCACTATGTCAAAGCTCGTCTAATCCATGTTTAATCTAGATCTAAAAGTGCTCTAATCTGCATCTTACGTGTACTTCTTCCAAGAGTTTGACGTATATTCACATACAATTGTTACGTTTTGGTTTTTGAAGTGTGGCAACAGGATGGAAGTACGTAGCATGGTAAAGAGATGTAATGATAATTAGCTATTTCATGCTAATATGACTGATGCTAACCCCAGCTCTAATCCTTGCCCTGTATAAACACTGTCGGCTATCAGATAACATGATTATTTTCTTGCTAATAATCTGTTTCATGGTATGTAGAATATAATTACTGTACTCTTAAGTTTCGATATTGATTTAATATTTTTAGTACAGTCAGGCACAGCTATGAGTGACAATGCTTTCACTTTTGATTTTTTTTAGTGGCAAGTTCGGGTGGATGGCTTTGGCTCATTGCCCAACAAGAGTCCATTTAACAGATGAGTATGCGCACCGCAGACATGGACAGACAAAGGAGACTGCGAAATATATTTAGAAATGAACATGTATGGGAAGGAGAACCGGCATTTCCGAGCCATTGATGAATAAAGTGCAATCCTCCAAAAAGTGTTTCTAATTTGGCCTTGAGCTGAATGATGAAATGCAGAGTGAGAGTGGCATCAGCGGCCAACTATCATGTTATCTATCTGCTACAGTGCACCACTTTTACTGTTGGCAAGGACGGCGGGCACTGAGGAGAGAGAGGAGGTGGGCAAAGGGGAGTCTACAGCCTGTAAATCCTCACAGTGCGTCTGCAGCCACCGGCAAATGTGCTCAACATAGAACAGAGATTATAAAAAAATGCTGCTTCAGATTGGGGATGACAAACAATGAAGAAGGTTTACTAAATACAGAAAGAAGATAAGCCGGGTTTATGGCGGCTGAAATCGAGAATGTTCACTGAAAAATACAAATAGATTTTTTTGTTTAGCACTCCCAGCATCCCTATGAACAAAATACACAACCCACATAACTATAAACAAAAGAATGGGATTTCATTTTTCATTTACTCTTATATCTTATATCAATACAACATATTAGTTTTGGTCATAAAAAGGTGACTAAAGAAGATGTCAGTTTGTAGTGCAGAATGTCATTCACAGTGTATTTGGTGAAGATTCATGTTGGGTACCATGATGCACCCCCCCCCCACAATCATCCAGACTTGGCACCATCACAAAGAGCTGACTGGATTGCTCCCTGCAACTGGATTTTTCAAACAGAATATATTATATAAATAAAATAAAAAAAAATTGGCATTGGGGATCGGGCCCCTCCAGGGGGTCACGAGACACTGAGTGGAGGTCCTAAGATGATTTCAAGACACCAATAAGAAAGATATTGGCGCTAAATTCAATACAATTCATGTCTGAAAACTACACATTTGGGAATGTGCAAAGTTAACTGAACCTTTTGACATATAGAAACAAAAATGTATGTAATATTAATTTGATTATATTATGGTCCAGTGTTTTTGTGTTTTCAGCAGGCAGTGTGAGGCAGGGGGCGTGGCCGACTGCTCCTGGTGCTGCAGATGAGGAACATCTGTACCTGGTTGTACAATCAACACTCCAGTATATTATGTATAAGCCTGGTCGTACAGCACCACACTGCCACATAATTCTGTCTTGTTCGGTAGCGCTGCCTTTTTTGAATGAACTTTAGTTACATACCTGTCATATACTTACTGCTGCTCCTCGTCTGTCCAGGTCCTGCCCGTGTCGTTTGTTCCTGTGTTGTCTCCAGTTGGCCCGCTCCCTGCCTTACTTGCTCGAGTTTTTGTTATATTTAAACCTTTTTCTTGAACCTGCTGCCTGCTCCTGCCTCTGCTTTGGGGTCCGTTAAATTAAACTGAGATTTGTATCATGTTTGTTACATTGGGCATTTGTGTGTGCAAATGCACGTAAAACACATATAAAATACATTTAAAACACCCATATAAAATACACCTAATGGTGTAATTTAAACTTTTAATTTATTTATCTAAAAAGAGAAGAAGATTTGATATAAGTATGTTTCTTTATTGAAGCCTTAAATACAATACACTCCAATGGAAAAACTTACATTAAATGAGCTACATCATAATTTTATGACCTGTATCAAATTTGATACACACTTTTCAACACGGTTTTACTCTAAATCAGGTCGTGAAATAGTGGGAAGTTTTACATTGTATCAATCCTCTAAACATGTATTTTAGTATCATAGCAACTTGAAAGATTTTCTTACCTTAAAATATTGAATTTTACAAACACGTTTGGTAAAAAATGCTTGTGGATCACAGAGTGATGTGTAATCCATGTATCAAATGTGATACAAATGGTATTACAACACAAGGTTAATTATGTTAATACTAATATTACTTATTAATATTGGAGACCCCTGGTTTATAGCAACCCCTGCTCTAGTAGAGCTCCACACCTTTCACATCCAAGTACAGAACTCCGACCTCCTATACTTATTCTAACAGACCATGTTCATGAATAAATTATCTGACACTGTGATTCAGGAATCAAAAACACAGTAAGTGTTTCTCTTTTTACATAGTGCAGAGATGGGCACTTGTAAGGACATGTCTCAATGTTAACCTCTTAAGACCTCTTTTTTTTCAGATACAGTTACTGACCTACATGTTTTACGCAGAAAAATATTCCAAAGTTGCAAATTAGTGACAGCTGATGTGGGATTATCCAATTTTGTTGTTATTTGCCACATCACAGGGAGGAAAAAGGCCTTTTTGTGGAAAAATGTGTATGTTTTTCAGGCAGAAATTCATTCAAACCTATGGCAACCTCATTTTATTGTCAAACAACATCATTTATTTTTATTTCACTTCCATCGTCATCTCTAAATTCTACCAAATGTGTGGACACCAAGATTAGCCATGTTCACCTAGGATGAAAAGACATGATTTTTGGAGAAAAAGGCCTCGGGCTTAAGAGGTTAAAAATAATCCTGATTGAAAAGCATTGAGGCACTGATGAGAAAGGTCAGCAGATCCATATAAGAAATGCTGAGTTTGAAATAGGTGTCCTAGAAATATGATCTCACTGTATGCAGATAATCAATATTGAAGAGAGTTTTAATTGTTTTTAAGTGATATTATGAGGACCGTGGTGACGCACATACAATTACACAGACGGTGCATATTTAAAATTACACAAATGTATCTGTTACTGTATTCATTTACATAGTGGCCTGATTTTTGTGCAGCAGACATGGAGCAGGCAAGGTCAGGGAGGAGGCATTGTGTATTATTAATAAGAAAAGTCTACAGCGTGGGTCCCCATGGGTTTGTTTGAGAAGTCTGGCACGCAATCTTGAGGACAGTCTAAAAAAGGAGTGCTTTTTAGAGAATGACAAAGCAATTCAATCCTTTAAATTTTGTTTGGATGTGTGAAGCGGGGGTTACTTTTAAATATTTACTAAACTATTTAGAGCAATGATGTTGGCGTTTTGTGTGCCTATGCTTCATTAATCATCAGAGTAAGATAAGGCTGTTGCGTAATTAATTCAGTTCTCTTTATCACCCTTTAATTATAATCACGGAGCAGTTATACCCGCACGCACTGAGCGGGTGCTTTCAGAATTGTAAAGCATACAATGGATCTGGTAATTATCTTTTTCATGTCTTCTATGACCCAATAACTCATGTGGTCAATACTTCATTCAGTATATTGCCACAAATGTTTTCTTTCCAAAGTGGGTTGCATTCATTAGTGGCAATTTAATCAGCGCTTTTTTGTTTTGTTTTTAGCCCAGAACGTCTAGACATTTGGGCCACAATGAGATGTGTCACGTTCATTAGCTAAACGAGAATATGTTGAAGTTAAGCCAAAGTTGTTTGTATAGCTCAGAGTAGTCTGCTGGCAGTCGCAGCAAAAAGACTTTGTTGTGTACTTTGAATTTTAAAACTGGTTCAAATGAAGGGAAGGGAAACTTATTTGTATAGCGCTTTTCACACATGAAAGGGAGGGGGCTCATTCACTCCAGGCTGATGGTGGTAAGCTACATTTGTAGCCACAGTTTCCCCTGGGGTAGACTGACAGAAGCGAGGCTGCTCACATCTGCGCCAACGGTCCCTCCGACCACCACCGACCACACTCACACATAGGCATTGGGTGAAGTGTCTTGCCCAAGGACACAACGGCAGTCTGCACCTGCAGGAGCCAGGATTCGAACCCCCGACCTTCCGATCATGAGACGACCCGCTCTACCATTGTACCACAGTCGAATTCTAAAGCTCAAAATAACTAATTGTAATTGATTGCATTTAGTTTATTTATATATTTGTGTATGTATGTGTTTATGTATGTCTGTATATATGTACAGTATGTGTGTATGTGTATGTGTTTATGTATGTCTGTATATATGTACAGTATGTGTGTATGTGTATGTGTTTATGTATGTCTGTATATATGTACAGTATGTGTGTATGTGTATGTGTTTATGTATGTCTGTATATATGTACAGTATGTGTGTATGTGTTTATGTATGTCTGTATGTATGTACAGTATGTGTGTATGTGTTTATGTATGTCTGTATGTATGTACAGTATGTGTGTATGTGTTTATGTATGTCTGTATGTACAGTGAGGCCAATAAGTATTTGATCCCCCTG
>OMNZ01048119.1:0-10678 GCA_900303255.1 Lesueurigobius sanzi | reverse complement strand
CATATCACACTGGATTCTGCTTGTTACGCGAGTATAGGGCTGAGTTGAATAAATCGATTCATTGATTTGAATCGTTTTTTCTTTGAATAGTCAGATATGGAAAGTTTTATTGAGCCACACCTCCTCAGACTCAGACTGAAAAGTCTGCCTAAAAATCCTCTAGTGTGTGTCCAGCTTTACTTTCCTAAAATCAAGGGAATACATTGAGGTGTTCAATCATTAAATGTTAGCTTCATGTTGCATGTTATCAAGAGAGAAAAGATCAAACAGTTTAGTATCTGCTCCAGGCACAGCAGATACTAAACTGTTTGTTTTTCTGTTCCTAATTAGTGGTAAAGAGTTCATAAGAGGCGGAGCAACAAGTGTATAGGCCTCCATACGTTGTATTTATACTTAAATATAATGCAAATCACACACCACATTTATACATACATAGAATGATAATATATTTTAAGTATTCAGAATACAATACTCTGATATGACAAAGTAATGGGATATGTTACAAATTACATTTTAAGGTATTCAGTATTCTGTAACTAAATACAATTTCAAAGTATTCTCCCCAACACTGTTGGTCACTCCACGAGTATCGTAACACAGCAACATGGCGGAAACATTGAAAGCACTGCCAACAAACTTGAAAGCAGATGTCTAGAAAAATATTGGATTTAACACAAAGACAGCAATGAACTGGATAAAAGCAAACCTGGAGGTGAAATATTGTGTAAACACAACGAATCTCCGAAACCATTTAACGAGACACCACCCGCAAACTCAATCTGGAGCCACGCTACGTTTTACCCACGCGCAAACGGTGCACTGGGTTCAATAGAGTTTGGGATTCAAACTTGTTACTGGTCTGTGGGTGCTAGCAAACGTCCACAGACTAACATCAGACAGAAACATTATAAGCCGTGGAGCTCCGTCAGCTGCTGAGTCACTGCTGGTGAATACATCTAACACACCGTAGTGTCAAACTGCTTTCATATGACCCTTTTTAAACCTCCATTAGTTAAATATGGATAACCCTGCTGCAAATCCCATAATACTTTGCAATATGACATCACCATCCTGAAGTCTATTCTTAATAAATATTCATATCTTTGCTATTGCTCCAAGTTAGAGTTAGTTTCTGCTGTTTGCAGTATTAGTTCTTAAATGTCTTCCATATTCAACTAAAATCAGTACTGCATGATGTCCTAGACACAATCGATGATCAGCCTTTACCTGGGAACTTAAAAGAAGAAACATGAACCCCATCTTGATAAGTTACAATTGCTCAAATTAAATGTGGTCTAAATTGAAGTAATTATGGAACAAGTATTGTTGCACTTTTATTTTTTATTTTGTCTAATTTTAAGTGTGATTAGTTGTTTTCCATCCATCTCACACACACCTCCTCCAGCTCTTCCTGGGGATCGTTCCCGAGCCAGCTTAAAGACTCTCCAGCGTGTCCTGGGTCTTCCCGGGGGCCTCTTCCCAGTGGGACGTGCCTGGAACACCTCTCGAGGGAGGCGACCAGGAGGCATCCGAAACAGATGCTGGATCCTTTTGACGTGAAGGAGCAGTGGCTCTACTCCAAGCCCCTCCCGGGTGACTGAGCTCCTGACCTCTGATCTCTAAGGGTGCACCCTGTGGAGGATGTAGATGTTTTTTAAGAGCAAGATTTTGCCCCGCTGACACATTTCCTTAAGTTGCTTACTCAAATCAAATATAGGGCTCACTTTCAAGAAGAGTTTGTTTATTCCAAGATGACTACTTGTAATGTAGTCTGTTTAAATTGTCATGATTTCATCTTTATAGGCTTATTTTCTGCTTATTCAGCAATAATTGAGTGAAAAATACTATTGAATTCCTATTTGGGTCGCGGCTGGTCATGCAATGGTAATGGCGGGTCCTGACCTTGAGAACCACTGGTTTAAGTGGCTTGATTTGAGAATATTTATGCTTTTTGAGGGAAGAGGAGAGTTCAGCTTTGGACATATTATTTACAATGTCATTATGTGTCTTATTTCACAACCTTTCTAACTGATTCTAAGATAATCTCGGTTGAAATAAGAAAATACAACTGGCAATAGGACAAGACTCATTTTCATACCCCACTGACGAATAATTTATCTAGCAATGTATTTTGGAGGCCTACAATTATTCTATTTCAAGGAAAGTTGGGCCAATCGAAATAGCAAGCCATGATGAACAGATGCTAAAGCCGAGGTCAGACATGGCCAAGCAGAGTCACGCATCGCCCGTTGGTGATCGCCAACGAGAACAGCGACATCACACAATAAATATGAACACAGTTGTCTATAATTAAATACATAAATAAAAATATATATGCAATATTGAATAAAAACAGGGTTATCTTGAAAAGTGACATGCAGGATTCAACAATGTCCGCGCCAAAATACACAATAGTGACAACGGCTGCGGCTCGGGATGGACATGCCTGACATTTACCTTCTATATTCTTCAGTCAACACCAGACGGGACAGAGACAGGCCCAGGGAGCAGGCAGAGGAGCAGCACTGTTACTGGGAGCTGGATAAATATTGAACATGTGCAGGTCATGCCTGTGATCCCTCCACTCTGGGACGGTCCACGCGCCGCAGAGGCGTTATTCTCTCACTTATTCATTCACTCTCTCATCATTTATTCCTGATAAGAACGTTGCGATAACAGCGGGATTAGGTGGATTGAAAAAATGGAAGTACCGGGAGGGAAAGCAGAAGGTCCGAGGCTCTCTGCTGGTATAAGTAAAAGTCCTTTACTGAAGTCAATCCATTCAATAAAGGACCTTCCTATTGCCTTCCCGGTGCTTCCATTGTTTCGATCCACCTCGGGCTGTTTTCGTTCAGTCCTCGATGAGCACCTGCTGACTGCACCCTGATGCACTCACCGCGTATCCAGCTTTGTAACCATTTATTTCTGATGTTTGGAGACACCTCCCGGTCTCGGCCAGCAGAGTGTTGTAACTCCTTGTATTTCAATAAGACTGCTTAGTTTTGTAGTTTCAGCAATTACAAGACAGACCTATATGAGTAACATATGAGTACGTAACATTTCCTTGACTTGATTGGAGTGGGTAAGAAAAATTATCCGCCAATGGAACAAGTATTTTTGCACTTAAAATAAGGACAAGTGTTTAGTTACATGAAAATATAGATTTATTTTCAAATTTTTAGCACACTGATTTTTTCTCTTAAAAATACTTGAGATCATTTGTAAAAACAGATATCTCTGTTTTGAATTGTTTGTTAAATAGATTTAGGCGTATTACCTTGCTCTACCGGGAACACTATAGTAAAAGTAAAGTTGAATCAATTTGATTAATAACAAGTGACTTCATATTTCTGATTCCCTAAAATAGATCTGGCTCGTCAATCGCATTTATCTGTTTTTGCGAATATACTTTCAAGGACAAATAAACTAACTAGAGAGTTTTCGATTGTAGGGCCGTGTGGGACCTTTCTGAGGAGTTTCTCACTGACTGAGGTTGGGTCCTCTGTGTGTTCAGATTATCTCCACCAACCAAAAATATGCACATTAGGCTAAAAGCAAACCAACCAGAACGATTGTCCGTAAGGGGATAAGTTGTACCAATGAAACAATAATAGACAACTGTAAAGAGATTTAAGAAGCTTGACAAGTTCGGGCAACACTTTTTCTTCCTTTAGAGGTGGAGGTGGTGCAGATGGAAGAGAGGGTTGTCTTATGATCGGAAGGTCGGGGTTTGAGAAGCAGTGTGTTGTTGTGTCCTTGGGCAAGACACTTCACCCACGAATGTCATGTAAGAGTGATTGGTTAGAAGTGGTCGGAGGGGCCGATGACACAGATTGGCAGCCTTGCTTCCGTCAGTCTACCAAAGGGCAGCTGTGGCTACAATAGTAGCTTACCACCACTGAGTAAAGAGACTGAATAATGAGAAAACTTGGTCAGGCTTGAAAAGCGCAAAACAATTGTATGCCATTATTATTATTATGCCCCAAATGCTTTCAGACCCACTCAAGTTTATTGGAAACCTTGTCGTATGAGTGTGTCAAATAGCACTTCTCCCAAGAACCTGCTTGTGACGCTTTCCTTCTGTATTACTGTTCCATTGTGTTTCTATAGCACCATATGCTCTTCTGTGAGTGTGATGTTTCCCATCAGATTGGTGCATCAGGCTGTGAACATGAGTGTGCTGGGTGTCTCCCCCTGTGCTGATGTGTTGTTTACCTCCACAGAGAGGTGACCGTGCTCTGAATCAGCACAAACTCTGGCGTGGGCTCAACTCTCACAGTGACCATCGACACACAGTGCACCCACTGACTGTTCTCCACACAACCACAGTTACACATTTCTGACCAATGTAGCACATTTTCCAGTGCACTGCGAGGAGGCTCTCATGTACATGTACTGCATGGAGCACAGACTGAGCACATGGCCCTTTTATCTCCAGGGGTGGCATTTGTTTACTTGTTTATAAACAAGTGAGATTATATGAATATGTATTAAGGGGAGACAGGGAAAAATATCAGGTTTGATTTCTTAACATAAAGTAAAGTAAAGTAAAGCGCTTTATTTGTCATTATACAATGTGCAATGAAATGACCTAGATCAGATGGAGGGTAGGTCCTGAGCCACTGCAACTCTGGGGCCCCACTGTGGATCAACCTGACCAGCATGTTTTTAGTGGTAGGGGAAACCTATAACGCGGGGAGAACATGCAAACTCCACACAGAAAAGCCCCATCCTGGCCTGGGATCGAACCCTTCTTATTGTGAGGCAAGAGCGCTAACCGCTCAGCCACCGTGCCGCCACCGGGAAACAAAAAATAAGACCTAATCTTTACAATCAGGAGTGTAAAAACTGCTGATTCAATGTTTCACCATAAAACTATATGGGATTTTAAAAAATCCAATGACCATTTTCTCAAAATGCATATCTCTCACATTAGAGTGATAACATCTCCACTTTATACTATTTAGAACAGGGATATCCAACCAGTAGCCCGGGACCTACCAGTAGCTTTCAAGTCCTTTCTTGGGAGCTCGCCAAAGCTTTTCCACATTTCAACGCTTGCTGAGCTACATTTTAGATAAACACAATCTGCAAAAAATTTGTAAAACAAAGTAAGTATAAGGACCCAACTCCAGTATTTTTCTTTTACTATATGTTGAAATATTATCTTACACCCAACAACAAGAGTGGACTAACTCACATACTGCATTTACACATTGTATTTAAAGCATCCTTACCTCACTGGGTGAAAAAAATGTTGGAGACCCCTGATTTAGAAGGTTTGTTCAGACATATTTTTCAATATTTAATTCCTATACTGATTTATAGACTTTTGAATATCAAAAAACAAGGTAATATTTGAATTTTTACAGATTTCTTCACTAGTTACTAACTTATTCAAAATCAAAACAATTAAAAATCCACTCCAAATCGTTGTAGCTAATATGACAACAAAATAAAAACCATCAATCTGGCTTAAACCATTATTTAAATTTCATTGCTGAAAATATAGTCAATTTTGGCCATTTTTACACATAAAAGGCCTTATTTTGAAATGAAAACATACACTTACAGACAACTTGCGATACATTTTCTTGTCATATTTCTCTCAGTAGTTTACAGACAAGGTTTTAAATTGCTATCACTCAATTTACATAATGATTAACACATCCCATGCTTCCCACCAAACATAACAAAGAGATGGCAGAATACATCGTACGGATTGTGAGAGGGCAATGCACAATTACATGGTTCGATTTTGACAACCCAAGCTTACCCTTCTGCGGAAAGACTAAATGTTGACTAATGTGGCAACGTGTGGACTAAAATACGGACTTGCTTCAAAAGTTACAACAGAAAATGTGTCTAATGGCAGAATCATCTCAGCTCTATTCCCTAATGGGGTAAAATATGTACACAAACAACATGTGTGTTAACTGTTGTACTCACCTGAACAATGTTATTAGTGGTGGTACTTTCATTTCTACTTGGCTGCGCCTGCTGTTCGCTCCAGCTGCCGGTGTCATGTTCGCTCTTAACTGTAGACACACACTATGACTTTCTTATTAAAGCCAGCTCGTGTTTCATTACAGATATGGCTGTGTTTCCTCATTAATGTGTAAATAATCCCATTGGTCCCAGTTTAGACAACCACCTGGGACCATCATGCGCTCGATGTGTCTCGGAGATGCACATCAAAGACCTGATGAAACCACGTGATCGGAGTGAGTGGAGTACATTTGCTGCAGGTGAAATTGAATTGAGTGGTATCAATAGAAAACTTGTGCTGTGTATTGGACGTTTTCTGTCACTTTATGTATTTAGGTATTTCATGTATAAAATGGCCATATAATTGCCTATTTTGGTGACGAAATCTAATGGAAAGAGCCAGGTTTAAATGTATGGTTTATGTTGTTTATATATTAATTACAAAGACTTATTCAGAGGGAATTTTGAATATCATGTTTAGATTTTTTTTTTTAATAATATAGTTAGTGAATACATCTTAAAATGTTTCCTTGTTTGTTGGGGTTGATAAATGAGACTAGAGGTGCAGAGCAGGGTTCACTATAGACACCTTGTTACGGCCCCTGCCTCCCACTTTCTCCTCCATGTCCTGTCTACTGAAAACTGTTTTCTGTCTGGTGCCTCCTCATTGGGGCGGCTGCTTTGTGACTGACCAACCCTGTGTCTCCACCTGGAAGGGCCACACCTGTCTTCCTGGTCCTGGCTGCTGGCCTTTGTGGCCAGTATGCCATCCGTCGTGTCGCTCTTTGGAATGTTCACTATTTGTGACTTGGAATTGAGTGACACTGGTTTGTTTTGTTGTGGAAAATTTGTTGGGCCTAATTTTGTTAGTACACTTTGTTCTTTTGTGTGCTTTGTTTTCTTGAGTTTTGTTTTGCAACCTTTGCTTTTTATCGTAGGCAAAAATTCTTCAGTCTTCATCTGTACTCTGTAGTTGTACAGATGAAGACTGAAGAATTTTTGCCTACGATGGACAACTCCTGTACGACTGAGAACCTACACAAACTTTGCTTTTTAGTTTTGTTCTAACTTGTAAATTTGTAAATAGCTCTTTTGTTTCCCTTTTTGTTAAAGGAATAGTTCAGCGCTTTTACATGCATACATATGTTCTAACCTGGACTTAGATGAGGCGATGTGTGGCTGTCTGGTCTTTGTGCGTGGCTTCATTCCCGTAAGACGACCAAAGACGCTGTTAGCATTTTGCCTCTACAGTATAGTCCCATGGCGCCAAATTTCGGCGAAGTTTGAAGCCACAAATCTCTTTCAAGTTGGCTCTGGATCTGCTACAAACCAGTCTCCATCATCTACAAAGTCCGCCATTTCAAATGATTCCGTGCACTTTGTGCGTAGCATGTTGTTCTGTTGTCGGAAGTGAGTGGAAGGAGGCATCTCTCGGGGGAAGCTTACTGCGCGGAGGCCGAAGTACTCCTTAAAATATAGTTCCCCTTTTTTCTGCTTAGAAAATTGACAGTTTTAGTTTTGTGTAACTACTAACAGACTATACTTTGAACGTATAACTACTGACATAACCCTGTTTAAATTGGGGAAACCCCTCCCTCCCTGCTACGGTGAACCGCTCCGCCTCCCCTGTCTGCTTCAGTGATGTCACTGAACCACGCAGTCAGGTCGCAGAGGCAACAGAGTGAGCAGAGATGCCCAGACTTCCCGATCCACACACAGTTCCTCTGGCTCTTCCTGGGGATCCCCCAATGGCCTTGGAGCGCTTTGATGAATTTATAATTATTGTGACCCTTTAGCTTCAAGTGAAACTTGATGATCTTTCAAAAGTCTCCTCCATTGAAGAATTTACATCCAACATTGTGTCATTAAAATGCAGAGATAGTCTCGCAGTAATACGCTGTCCACCACGGAATCTTTATAAAATATGGTTCAAAAGTTGATAGCGGTATATATTTTTTAATTCAACCTTTATTTAACCAGGTAAGTCCCACTGAGATTAAGAATCTCTTTTTCAGGGGAATCCTGGCCCCAAAGGGGATCCTATTGTACATGTTTTTAGTGGTAGGGGAACCCGGACACCCGGAGGAAACCTACACAGGCACGAGGAGAACATGCAAACTCCACACAGTATAGAAATGAATATGAACAGGAAGTCAGTGAAACTAGCGTGGCCAAATCGTGCCAAAGCCAATTGGTATCATTTTCTCTTGGGTGTGATATGGACAACACAGGGTACTCTTCAAAACAACCTTTTTAAAAAACCAACACAAACCTTTTTACAGTTTTTCCCTGTCACTTTGGCACATTTCTCCGATCAGAAATGATATTTTCAAACTACCCGTACAATCTTCAAATCCTTTGGTCAATTTGGCAAATGAAAATATTAAAATCTTGTTGCTTTTTACACAAAACCATTTGAAGATTACTTCCTTCTAATGGTTTGGTGCAAGTTTGTGCTGTTTGGTTACACTTTCAGTTGTTTATGTTGTGAAAGCGCATTATCCAGGTTCTCTGTTGATTTATTACACCCTCAAAATATGTAGTTCTTTCTTCATTGAATTGAACTGTGGAAAGCAAAATGGATCCACCTGTTATCAAGTCCAACATTATGCAACAATGTCTGGATTCATGATACAAAATACAGTATCAGGTGGATCCCATTTGTATGATGACGAGGGATGTGTTCAACACAAACAACCAGCACCAATTTACTGATCCATCTCCTCAGCTGCTGTGAAGTGATTCTGCAATTATTATATTGTATTTTGCTGTTTGTACAAAATATTATGAGAAATGTACTTAAACTTTTGGAAACATCAGTTCTGATCTAAGAAATGTGCCAAAGCGACTGTGAAAAACTGTAAAAGTAAACTTTTGCAATAATGTCAGAAGTATGCAGCCAGTTGAACCACAAAGTTCTTACTACTATTGTATAAATGGTCTTTTGCCACATATGTGCTCACTCCTACAGCTATTGTTGAACATTGACAGTACAGAAAAGTTTGGTCTGTAAAAGCTGTCAGCCACAGTGCACCAGACTAACACACAGCTATGACAGCAATACACTGTAATATTGACATGTACTGTATGTGTATTTCTTTATAAAAGTCAAATGAATTTCCAGTCAATACATTTAATTACAAACTAAAACCTACAGAAATCATTCTGATAGTGTGAGGTGAATAGTGATCTCAAAATGATTGCTTTCCTGAGGTGCGTACGGAGATCACAAAGATCTCCCTGCAAGGTACAATGGGCATAATAAAAATGTGTCTTGAAGGTTTGACACATTTGTCTGTTTGGCCACAGAGCATTTTGGCTGCTGTCTCAATGGTGTATGTTACTGGCTGATTCTTGTCAGGTGAAGAAGTCAGAAGAACTTTGAGACAACACAGGGGAATGTAGTGGAGGTGGTGACATTTCAAAACTCTCAGAAAATACAGTTTTCTTCAAACTTAAAAAAAAATAAAAAATGATGCTCCATTGTTGCTGTCAGAGTTAGGACTTCCTCAAATTGACGTTCAATGTTTTAATAGCTTTTTTTTTTTTTTTTAGCTGAAATGTTGTGAATGATGGGACTGTTTATTTCTGCAGTTTTCACCTGATGTGTTGGAGAATGGTTGATGCAGCCAGGAATGTTTGTTTATACCTACTGTATATAAACCATAGTTACTGAGTATAAGGGAAGTATAGCTTTGTTTGCAGTGGTGGAAAGTAACAAAGTAAAAAGTACAAATTATAGGTACTTTCACTTTACTTAAGTACATTTTATGAAGAATACTTTCACTTTTACTTCACTACATTTCAGAGCCTGTATTTGTACTTTCTACTAAATTGGGTTAAAAGTAAAAGTATTTTATGACCTTCTACAACAAACTGGTTTAGTCCCAGTTTAGACCTGGTTTAGTCCCAGTTTAGACCCGGTTTAGTCCTGATTTATACCTGATTTTGTCCTGGTTTATACCTGGTTTAGGCCTGACTCCTGAACTGATTTAGTCCTGTTTTAGTCCTGATTTATACCTGATTTAGTTCTGATTTAGACCTGGTTTAGACCTGTTTTGTCCTGGTTGAGACCTGGTTTATTCCTGATTTAGACCTGGTTTAGTCCTGTTTAGTCCTGGTTCAGACTTGGTTTAGTCCTGATTTAGACCTGGTTTAGTCCTGATTTAGACCTGGTTTAGTCCTGATTTAGACCTGGTTTAGTCCTGGTTGAGACCTGGTTTAGACCTGGTTTAGACCTGTTTAGTCCTGGTTGAGACCTGGTTTAGCCCTGATTTAGACCTGGTTTAGTCCTGATTTATACCTGGTTTAGTCCTGGTTGAGACCTGGTTGAGCCCTGGTTTAGTCCTGTTTAGTCCTGGTTCAGACTTGGTTTAGTCCTGATTTAGACCTGGTTTAGTCCTGATTTAGACCTGGTTTAGCCCTATTTAGTCCTGGTTGAGACCTGGTGAGACCTGGTTTAGTCCTGATTTATACCTGGTTTAGTCCTGGTTGAGACCTGGTTTAGACCTGCTTTAGACCTGCTTTAGTCCTGGTTCAGTCCTGGTTTAGTCTAGATTTATACCTGCTTTAGTCTTTATGCCACATTAAATTCTTTAAAAATACCTTTACTTTTTACTTAAGAAGTACATTTTACACTAGTAACTGATAAGCTGTTCATTGTTCAGTGACACTGTTCACTTGTTATATT
>OMNZ01048118.1:0-11003 GCA_900303255.1 Lesueurigobius sanzi | reverse complement strand
AAAAGTATTGTCTAGACCAGTGGTTCCCAACCTTTTTTGTCTCACGTACCCCTTGGGCCTGTCATTTATGCTCAGAGTACCCCCTGCTTTGATGGTTTTGTTGATTAGTTAGAAAGTGAATGACAAAAACTCCAATTTATCAGGTAAAAGACAACTAAATACTCTCAAAATTAGTTTTAAAATGCCCTTTCTTTGACCATAATAATCAAAAATTAAATTTATTCCCATGTTATTTTTTATCTGAAATTAGTCCAAGTACCCCCTGCAAACCTCTTGCGTACCCCCAGGGGTCCCCGTACCCCTGGTTGGGAAACACTGCTGTAGACTGTTTCTCTAGGTAAATTAATGAAAGTAATGGATATTAGATAACTATGAAGTAGCCAAAAACATTTTTAGAGCCTAGATGATGATTTGGGATTGGAATATAACAAATTGGAAGAACGTCACAGGGATTAGCTCACAATTTGATAATATCATCACTCTGCCCTAATTTGAAGTTTAATAATGGACTTAATAAGCTATTTGATAATCACAATATGTATCTATCTGTGGTATATCATCAGCTCTTTGTGTTTCTCAAAATCAGATTTTAATTTAAATCAGCGAGTGGAGGCAGCGAGTTGGAGCATACGGTGCCCGTGCCAAGTCGAGTGCTGTTTTTCACCATTTTGCTGGAGTCAAATGAGCTTAGTGAGGCTGAATAATGTGCCTGCAGATGGACAAGCTGTTCCTTTCCAAGTCTGTATTTTGCACCGCCTTTTACCTGCGTCCTTTGGAAAGCGCGACATAATGCTGAATGCTGGATGGCCACTTAAAAGTCAAGGCGAACTTCTACAATGTGAGGGAGAACAAAAGCAGGATCCTCCATGTAAGAAGTGAGTGTGAAGGTCGCGTACGTGGATCATTGCTATACACCGTTGCACCTCCTCTTCTCCAATCGCTGGTAAACAAAGGGGGTTGCTAGGGGAAACAATGCGCCTTCTCACTCTCACTGTTTGCCAAGCAGCCAAATATCCAGCACCATTACCCTCATCATTGCTACATAATCAGGCGCGAACGCAAGCCGCCACTAAAGCGAGGCAAGCCTTCAAGGCACAATTAGAAATGTTAATTAAATGTAGCTCAGTCTTGCGTTGGCTTGACACATTACAGAGAGGCCGATATGAGCTGTTCCTCCGCTCACTCTGCATCGCTCAGGCCGTAGATTAGCAGCTGGAAGCATCACCGACCTAAGCTATACAATTTTATAGCTTGGCAAATAGAAGCAATAATTGTCTTTGGAAAAGGAACCGGTGTAATTTCATGCGCTACATGGCATAATTGCAGAGCAGCGCTGTGTTTACCGTGTGACGAGATCTGGGGTGTTTTGTTTCACTAAATATTGATTTTGTTGGATTTATGGCAAATGTAATTGACAGGCTCGGCTGATAGATTCTCACTTCAGTGTGTCGCTCGCATAGATAGCATTCCCTTGAATGTCTGTGCGGAGATGCGGAGGTTCACGTGAAAGTTATTTAAAGCAAAGCATTCGCAGAGCAGGAGCTAAAAAGTTACAGTCCTCCAGATGCAGACTTGAAGCACTCGAGGCTCAGCAAACACTTTTCTGCACAATGGCAAATCTACAGAAATACATAGAGTTCAAAAAAGAATTAACATTTTCAACACACAGATCCACCTAGACCCTTTTGAAATCACTCCATCGTTGAAGTGATTTTATGACAGCGTTTGGGTCAGGGTTGTCTAATATAGTGTTTACAAATTCAGACTGCCGTAACCATTTAAGGTGGCCACACACTAGAGGATTTTAAATCTTTGGAGACTAAAGATCTGTGCACAGACCACACACACTTAAGGACAGACATGAGGACACACATACACACACATGAGGAGTCCCACCACAGATCATGGCCACGCCTCCTCAGACTAAAAATCTGGCTAAAAATCATCTAGTGTGTGTCCAGCTTAACAGATCTGCAACAACATCCTTCTCAAAAAAGGGCACCCACAGCAGGAGAAAGTCACGTGACTGAAATCCATACATACGTTGGATAATCTTCCAGATCCAACTTTAGGCCAATGTCTTGTCAAGTTGAGCTTGCAGTAAGCATGCACACTACTCTTGGGCTGTCTTTCTTGTCTTCACCTGTCGAGTTGAGCTGCCCCTAAACAAAGCTACATCTTCCATTCAATACTGCTTACAGAGGTTACCTTGTTTATCAAAATAGGTTCCCAATGTCATACTTTGCTCGTAATAAAACAATGCTGGCCATAATTCATAAGATTAGATAGTGCCATTCTTCTACCTGTAGACCTGTGCAGTTTCTGAGATACAGTACTTTGTGTTCGACATTCACTTACAGCTGGAGCATATTCGATCTTTGATAATTTTATAATCATGTAAAGTCACGTGAATCAAAGTTTAAACTCACTGCAAGGGATGAAACGTCTGTATTAACACCGCTCATCTTAAAGGGACTCAACCAATTTTCATACTCGTGACTGCCACCTCTGGCCGCCCGCGTAACTGCAGTCTCCATGTTAAGCTGGAGAATGACTGCTGCCTCGGCCCGAACACGCAACTTTAGAGTGACGGTGCAGGCTTATAGCGGCAATTGAGTGGGATAGGTGTGGGCTCACAGTACAGCGCGGGACATTGCTGGAGCATGTAGGGGGTGGAGAGGACTTCCGTAGAGTCCCCTTTAACCAAGCAATGAAACAACAGCTTCTTTCGTGTCTGCATTAGACGGAGATCTTTGAGCCAACGACAATAGGGCATTACAACATTAGATATTGAACTAGAATCCTGCACATATACCTAGCTGCAGTGGTAGCCAAAGAAAGACACACCTGGAGGAAACTGACAACTCGAGAACACGCAAACTCCGCACGGTCGGTCGGATCAATCGAACCTGGGACCTTACCACTACGCCACAATGCTGCCCACTTGTTTGAAAGCACTTGTGCCGCTTGATGTGACCCTCCCTAATTGGATAAGACATTCTTATTACTATTGATTGAACCTTTTTGTTACAAGTGTATTGCCTATGGTTCTGCTGTGTGCAAATTTGCTTAAGTGCCCCAGGAGCTCATCTCACTTATCTGCTAAAAGCATTGTATTTGTTTTAATGTGGTCTGGTGTGGACTGTGGAGTGCTCGTGCATCTACTAATAGCCGGCACTCCAACGCAGTCCACCAATATGAACGTAACTAACAATAGTGAACAGACTGGGGAGCATAATGCCGATTTTACTCAATGCTATCAGTACTTCCTGTCTCGCCTTAGCCAGAGTATTCCATTTTGCGCGAAGTTTACATTCTGAGGTGGCTGCGGCTTAGCTGAGCCCACGGAAAGCCTAAAAACGACAATGGAGATGGGAAAGGATTATATCTCAGGCAATTTGGACCGTCAAGGCTGTTCTACTGTAAACAGGTGTATTTATCCACTCTCCAAAAAAACGCCATGGAAATTCAGCTCACGCACACTGGAGGAGACGAAGACAAAGAGAATCTGCGCGGATGAGAGTGCAAAGTCTCGCTCGAAGGCTGGCTAATTTAAAGAGGATTAGACGAAGTAGTGATGGACCGCTCGCAGTAAATTATACCGCCTTGTAAAGCTACTGTACCACCCACGCACATCCCACACCTAGATGGAAATCCCTGGGCCGCCTCTCTTCTTCGCGGCAATCTGGGACGCCATAACCAGAGTTTTGTGAAAGGGAAAAAAAATGAAACGCGCGATGCCTGAATACTCCTCACCCGCTTCTAATCCACCCATTCCTGTTGGCATGAAAGGCGAGGATTAGCAGACGAAAGGTGAACATGGAGAAAAGCCGCGGCCTGGAAACACAGAGCGCGAGGGAGAGAGAGAGGGAGAGATTCGCTGCCGCTGAGGAGAATGTAAATGCCGGTTATAGCGGGCGGAAGAAGAATCTGTTATTGATCAGGCGATGAAGCTCCTCTCCTCATGTGTACCTTTAACTTAGGAAACTTCCTTTAGTCTGGCCCTGGCGGCGTCGGCTAGTTTCTTTGAAGAGAAGTAGGCCACTGTCTTGCGTTTGATGGCCAAAGATGTAAAGAGTAAACGTAAATGAGCTACCTGGCAATATGGAGAAGTTGTTCAGACGTAGAGGAGAAGGAGGCTGTCAATTAAGGGGCTTGGCAAACTATAAAGTTAAAACGATTCAAACTGTTTTTGTGTGGTGTCAAACTGTCGGACCGTCTGGAGGATGAGCACAAGCATTAGTCTATGAAAGTGTATATTTTCAAAGTATAGAGCTGAGGAAGAACTATTAGGTCTAACGTGGATTATTGTCATCAGAGAGTTCATGTATGTACAGTATATGTGTCTATTCTGCCTGAGTATGTGCATCTAATTGATTTACTGATTCATTATATACAATTTCCCCGGAACCTAAGCAGGAAATTGTCTTAGAAATGTGCATGGAAATGGGCATGAGAATAAATAAGTTACTTCCTCCCAAGTTGATTATGTGTCCAACAGTGGTTTCGCTCGGGATAATTGAAGGACAGGGTTGAACATTTTTTTGTCGTGAGCTATTTTTATCCTTCATGAATGAATCTCTCATTATATAGTGTACCTGTTGTCTGTGTACAGAAAAACAGATTGCAGGATAAATGGATCCAAATCTAAGAACCATGGAACATGAATTTGGAGACTACATTGTGTTAAAACTTGTGCATAAAACTCTCAAAGGATCTCAAAAAATATTCTGTCATTAATGTAACCTCTGGTACCCAGTGTATTTGTGTTCATCACGTGTTATACAGAATGTGCTGTTGTGCTCATAAGTTTACATACCCTTTTAATCTTTTGGCCATTTTTCGCAGAATATGAATGATAGCATCTTGTGTAAGTTCTCAGTCATACAGGAGTTGTGTACTGTACTAAGTACTAGTACAGATGAAGACTGAAGAATCTCTACCTACGATGAATGATAACACAATCTTTTTTTTCCACTCATGGAACATAAACTACTCAAATGTCCCTGATCTAACATTTACGTGACCTTCAACAACTGCCCGGAAAATTGTCCAGGAGCAAAGAAAAACTCACTTCAGCTGAAATACAGGACTCTCTGAAAAAAATTCAGTTTGTTTCAACATGCACAATATGTAAACGTTTGATCAGGGGAATCATCTTCTATGAAAGTTTACACACCCTGACATTCTGCCGGGGTGTAAACATTTTGAGCACAAGCCTACAGTACATTGGAGGTGGAGCAGTATTATTAACAATTTTGAAAACCATTTTGAAAAACTTACATTTGTATATGAATTAGACAAAACAGAGAATTTTGCATTTACTGAGAATATTACAATGATGATAACGTAGATGTTTTGTGTCCAGTACCTATAGTGCCTGATTATAGACGGATCTGTCAAACCTGTAGCTCGGGAGCTAGTTCACCAGCCCGCTTCAAGTAACTCCTCAAGAGCTTTCAACATTTTCACACACGCCTGAAGAATCACATTTAGAAATAAAGTTTATTTTTATTTTGTGTGTCAAATGATAACTGGCCAAGGTTCACTACATCTAAGTCCCATAGTAACTCACTCTACTATACTATAACTACTGCTAGTTCTAAAAGTAATAGTTTGAGGGCTCCACAGTGGCCTAGTGGAGAGGGCTGCAGTGAATTCACCTCAAATAAAACACTGGCTCTGGGATTTGCTCGTCATCATGGCAGGCTTTACTGTCCTGTTCAATAAAGCAGATTTTATTGAACAGGACAGAGTATAGAGTGAATAAGCCAAAACGTTTATCAAAAAGAGGTCTGCAACGAGCCAAAGAAGCTCTTCCAGATATGAGTTGCGGTCTTTACTCCACTGTTCTACCACAAAAGGACTAAATGTGCAAGACATATCAGAAAAGGGAGGAAAACTGAACAATCACATGAAATATTAATTTGACATTCTTGCTAATTGCTCTGTGTTGGTTTAGCATGATATTGAATCAAGTAACCTTTTTATTTTCGCGCTTTTTTACTTAAAAGACCAAAGCGTTTACGCCAAAATGGAGCATCTATTTTTGGGGAATCTCTTGACAAATATATGCATAAGTTAATCCTTTAAAAAAAAAAAAGAAAGACTTCTTGCTGTTTGCCAATCCATTCAGTGGGTTGCATTGTATGTGATGGCAGGCCTTCCGTCTCAGCAGGTGTGCAGAAAAAATGGCCCCTAAAGACTGGGCAGAGATTTGCATCGCAGCGTGAGCCACAGTGTTTGCTAGTTATCCAAGCTGCCATTGTGGGAAATGGAGAACTGGGTGCTTTTAGCCGGCTTTGTGTCCAAGGCCTCATCTGTCTGTTGATAGACGGAGCGGCAGCAGACACCAAAATAACACAAAAGCAAATGTGTTAACAAAAGGGGGGAGAGGACCACCATCTGGTACAGTGCGGGGATGAAAGGGAGACCACTCTCAAGTGCCGATTCACCACCGTTCATTATAAGAGGTTTACAGATTATTGTATTAGTCGTTTTTATTTTTGAATCCAACCTTTCCCTCTCACAGCCATGCCCTCCTTCATTTACGCCTCATGCTGCATAGATCTGACTGTAGCATCCTTATTAATATCCTTTAAAGCTTGTGTGTCCAAGCCTTGCCATAGTAACATTGGGTAATACTTAGGGGTGGCTGATATCAAGAAACATTAATGTCTCGATATTTTGGGGGACTTTCTCCATAACGATAATCAAACCAAATTAATTTAGATTGCTGAGTCGTCAAAAAGATAATGGTCCTGAATAAACTTGGCACTATCTCTTTATAGGACTACTTACTGTTTCTTTTCTAGTCTAAAGTTTTCGAGTCTAAAGGTAAAAACCATAGAAATCATTCTAGCTCTAACCGCTGCGCTACCGCTAACCTCTGTGCAACATGGTTTAGCATTTAGCTCAGATGCCACTTTTACACACTATTTCTAAACTTAAAAAGTAAAATTCCAAAATTTCTGTTTTCCAACAAGGCTATGACATCACAAAAATGTGGCAGATGGATTGACCGCAGCTGAAAACATCCAGATAGTTTACAAATCGCGATGTTTACTGGCTAATGCTAACGGCTAATGCGTTGCACAGGCAACAGATTCAGAAAAGCATGGAGCATCACAGTCCCGCCCACCGTCCCAGCTCGTCTGTACAAGCACGCGCCTCGTGCCGGAAGTAATAATCCCATTCAAAAATTGCATAGGCTTTTCGAAAAAAAAAATTATATCAAATGTTTAAAAGAACGATAGCAGTTAATCAGCTACGTGGAAACTTATGGGCATAAAACACACAATAATAAATTTAAATTGTATCCAAAACTTTATAAACAAAAAGTTATAAAAATATTTCGCCCTGTTTTCAAGTATTTTCTTGCTTGTAAAATATCCAACGCTATGGCTAGCAGTTAGCATGTAGCTGATTAGCCTCCGTCGTGCTTTTAAACTCTTACAATTAGAGTTTTTCGAAAAGTCTATGCAATTTTTGAATGGGATTATTACTTGCGGCACCGAGGCGCGTGCGTGTACAGACGAGCTGGTGGGCGGGACTATGATGCTCCATACCCGAGTAGCCGTTTTGCTAACTGTCCGTACTATCTGGTCATTACTCTTGGACCCCACCTTTGTTCTTTGAAGTCAAGTCGGGGCCCAAACATGGCAGACAAGTCACTTCCACAGATTGGCGTCTTAGAAAGGCTGAGCGTGTTCTCCCATGCCTGGCTTTGTAAACGGTTTTCTTTCCACAACAAAACAAAGTTAATTGCTCCAATTACTGATATTAATTGCAAATTAGCCACAGTTGGTTGTCTCTGCTGCTCAATTTGCAGACCTGTGCTTTCATATCTTGGGTGGTGTTGTCATAAGCCCGGTGACGGTAATGATGTTTATCAATCTGCGCCTTCATCAACACACAAACATGTTCTCAATCTCGACTGTCAACAACACTTACCTCCTTATTGCACGGTGGAACGGGAAAAGCAGGCGAGCCCCACTCATCTCTGCTGTACATAGGCAATAGTCTGTTTTTTATCTTGACCTAAGAGTCAAAACACTGTGTGTCAAGTAATATTGTTGTATATTCTTAAAATTCCATGCATTTCTCCAACTGCGAGCATTATCCCTGAAGTGGTCTCCAATCCCACTAGACCGTATATTGATCAAAACTTCATCTCACTTGACTTTAAAGCCTTGGACAGACTTCACGCCATTAATAAATAAACAGAATGGAATTTTGCTGCCAACATGAAATATACTGCAGCAGATTACTGTAAATATTAATGATGTGGTGTTGGTAAAGCGGCATTAGCTATGGGCAAAGTTTAGTGGCTCACACAGATGTACAACTTGTGCCAGAGCCAATTTTGAATAAATAGCTCATGAGCCGTTTCAAGGTTCTTCATTCTTTTAACTTTGCCTTTTTTCAGTGTCGCTAGAGTAAATCACTACATTTATAATTGCCAATCGCCTGATTTGAAGTACAGTGAAGAAAATAAGTATTTGAACACCCTGCTATTTGGCAAGTTCTCCCACTTAGAAATCATGGAGGGGTCTGAAATGTTCATGGTAGGTGCATGTCCACTGTGTGAGAGATAATCTAAAAAGAAAAATCCAGAAATCACAATCTATGATTTTTTTTACAATTTATTCGTTTGATACAGCTGAAAATAAGTATTTGAACACCAACGTTAATATTTGGTAGAGTAGCCTTTGTTTGCAATTACAGAGGTCAAACGTTTCCTGTAGTTCTTCACCAGGTTTGCACAGACTGCAGGAGGGATTTTGGCCCATTCCTCCACAGACTTCTCTAGATCAGTCAGTTTTCTGAGCTGTCGCTGAGAAACACGGAGTTTCAGCTCCCTCCAAAGATTTTCAATTGGATTTAGGTCTGGAGACTGGCTAGGCCACTCCAGAACCTTGATATGCTTCTTACGAAGCCACTCCTTGGTTTTCCTGGCTGTGTGCTTTGGGTCATTGTCATGTTGGAAGATCCAGCCACGACCCATCTTCAATGCTCTGACTGAGGGAAAGAGGTTGTTCCCCAAAATCTCACAATACATGGCTGCAGTCATCCTCTCCTACAGTACAGTAGGAGAGGATACAGTACAGTCGTCCTGTCCCATGAGCAGAAAAACACCCCCAAAGCATGATGCTACCACCCCCATGCTTCACAGTAGGGATGGTGTTCTTGGGATGATACGCATCATTCTTCTTCACTGTATTTGTTATTTCTTTTAACTACTGTATATTTCAGTGTCATGATATTTTTTATTCCAATGTAATGTATGTGTAAAAACCTACCCCACTGGTAGATTTCTTGAAATTAGATACTCAAATCAATGGACACTTTGCTTAAGAAATGTTTACTTATTCCAAGATTACTGTTTTCACTGAGAACAAGACTTTATAGAGGAGAATAGGGATGTAACGATGCACTCAAGCCACCATTCGATTCGATTTTAAGTTCCCGATTTCAATTTTACAAATGAATATAACTCATTTTATAACCAAAATATGCTTCTTTTATTCAACATCTGCATTCTTGTCCTTGTAACAAACTGTAACTGGGCTAATAGCCACTAGGGGGTGAAATGTTTGGCTGCGTGGAATGCCTGGATTGTTTTTAGCCTGCCCAAACCAGAGAGCAGCACTGGCCCAAAACTGCAGTGAGTTCAAGGCGGTGTCAGACGCGAGGATATATAGTAGTATAGACATGTAGTAGTATAGATATGTAGTACTATAGATATGTAGTTGTGATGGACAAAGGAGAGAGCAGGCACTGTCGGGAGCTGGTGAGAGCGGGCAGGTCTCTAGTACGGCGGTGGTTAACATTGATGCTTTCATTTTTTACATCGATTCACATTTAAACGGTTTTTGATGAATCATTACATCCCTAGTGGAGAATATAAAAAGCAAAGTCGTAGTTTTATTTCTAATACTGAAAATACATCAAGAACTGGTTGGTTGAATACGCTGATGCCGACGGTCTCCCTTCAACAGGTTAGACACTCTGCACATTTAGCAGCTCTCAGAAGAGTTTAGAGTCAGTTCTGTGGGCTGCTCACTGACTCAGCCTTGCTTGCGTGTGCTTGTTTGCCTGTTGGGTCATCGTTGCTGTGATGTAGGTGTAATGTCTGACAGGTTATTTTCAAGTCTATAACCAGGAGTCTACTAATTCCTCTGACCTTTGAACACGACTCGGGGAAAGCATTCGACGGCTTTATGCAAAAATGTCCTCTCATTTTGAATGCCTTGTTTGGGTAAGATGTGTCATTCTCTTCTGTCAGGTAGTTTGACTGCAGGCGAGTGTTTAGACAGTTGAGAATACGCCGTATCATCTTGCTAATCACCTGTAATGAGCAGATGCTAGGCAGATGTGGGCTATGTAGTTGGCACAGGTGTTGCATAGTAAAATGGTCCATGGTTTGTTTTTGAGTCTGTGCAGGCTGTTTTGTTAGTCCATGCAAAACTCAAAATGTTTCCAGGTTTTGGGTCCGTTTGCTCTCTTAACATATGAACTTTCACATGGAAACAAATAAATGACCTAATCCTTACAATAAAGTGTGTAATTATTGCACGGATTCAACGTTTTTTCCGTAGAACTGTATGGGAAATTGTAACTTCAACAGACCATTTCCTCGAAATGCATCCTCAAATTCAGACCAATCTTAACAATATTCTCTTTTGTTTGTTCCAAGAGATTTTTTCAATATCCAATTCTAGCCTGATTTACTGAGTTTTGAACCCCCAAAAAAGATGAAATAGATTACATAAAAAAACGAAACAATATATTCAAAATCCCCTCTGAACTAAATTAAACCATATATGAAGGGTTCATTTGTAAAAACAGATAAGTGCCATTTACAAAAATCAACATTTTCTTGTTATTTTTCCTTTGTGTAGCTTTTTTTGTAATGACCAGACCTATATTAGTGGATCAGACATATTAAGTTACTTGTTCTGTACCAAATTGATTCAACTTTAGTTTTACTTGTGTCATCT
>OMNZ01048115.1:15918-28943 GCA_900303255.1 Lesueurigobius sanzi | reverse complement strand
TCCCATGTGGATCAATAAAGTATTTCTATTCTATTCTATTCTATTCTATTGTTTCACTAAATAATAATAAAGCGATAATTTAGTAAGAGTTTAACTGCACTGAAGACTGTAATAGAAATGAACAAGAGAGAGATGCAATAAAATTAAAGAGCAGTGTTAGGATCATCACTTTAAAAAATGAATAGTTATAATAATTTGTTACTTTTCCCCAAAATGTATCGTGTTTCTGTAAAAATAGCTGGTTCCAGGACAAAAGTAATTACTATAACTAGCAAATTACTATTAACTATTAATTTGTGATTAAGTGATGATCCTAACACTGCTCTTTCTTTATTGTACCTCTCTTGTTCATTTCTATTACAGTCTTCAGTGCAGTTAAACTCTTACTAAATTATGGCTTTATTATTATTCAGTGAAACAAACTCATTCCTGTAAATTTGGTTTATGTAAAACTCAGCTGCTGTAGTACATTTTTCTAACCACCAGGTGCCACTGTTTAGTTGAAAAGCAGATCCCTGCTAACAGTGACTGCTGCGGCTCACAACACTGGTCTGCCTGCGAGGTAACAACCATATGACGTCAGCACCCACAATGCATTGCAACATTTACAACAATGGCAACCTACTCATAAAAATAGTTTCTAATAATATAAAAAACTAGGAAGTATTTTGGGAATTCTTTTCTTATAGATAATGTTATAGATAAATAATATGAGTCAAACATGCCATTTCAGTCAGGGTTCCTTTTAAGTGTTGGATCCACCAAGTATAATCGTTTGTATCTGGGTCCACAAGCCATTTTAATATTGTGGACTATTTTTGCATCTCAAAATATGTATATTTTGAGATGCAAGATAACTTTGTGTACCATACCTTTGTTTTTCCTGTATAAAAGTCCAGTTACTTCTGGCGAGACACACCTGGTGAAAACATTTCAGCACAGGGCATGACTCATGAAGAAGGCACTTGTATTCATTTATATTTTAAGATACATTTAGATTAGTGTTTTATATTAATCTGATTCAATGGTTCATGCAGTACTGTAGTCAATTTAGAATTTAAAAGTAAAACATGACATGAAAGGTAACATCAACCTGTCCAGGGACTACGGCTGGAAATGATCATTCTTTTGCTATAACCTGCACATGGCATCTCTTCTTGTTATAGACTAATGCCATTTGTGCTTTGTCCCTGATCAAATAAATAAATAAACTAAACTTAAAACTGACCAAACTCACCCAATATTTATTTGATTATGTTTTCTGGACTTCACCTCAGAATTATCACTACAACACGGGTCATGTTTCCCGCGCGTATCCATTCACAAATCATGACATGTTGTTTGGTCCATGATGTGACCAACAAGTATCCAATAGTAAGTATGTATTCCAAATATGGCCATTTCCTTTCTGGGAGATGCCAGTGGCAAAAGAAGCTGGAGATTTACACGGCCATGAGCAGATGTTATAAAATGTTAAAACCACTTGATGAGAATAAGGTTTTTATTACACTCCAAATCTTCACTTCAGCTCCAACTTTTCAATATTTAATTCCTGCCTGATTTACTGTAACGTTGTCTGCAAGCTGAATTCTCCCACTTTTTGTGAGTACACAAACACACGAGAATTTATCTTGTCCTCCTCACAGTTTGCACCAAACCAGCAGGTTCTGGTTCTGGCACAAGAGTTGAAATACAAACAAATCAAATCTGTTTAGGCAGAATCCACAATTTCCTTTTTGAAAGAACAAAAACGAAAGGTGCTTTGTGCGTTTTTCTCTATTCCTTTCCCTGGACAGATTTGACGGGCGCAGTCCCACTTTGATATTGAGGAGAACTCAACTATGCTACACATTATCATTGCCAGGTTAAATTAGAATTTTTCTGCTTGTATATCAACAAAATAATGTCATAAATGTATACCCGGCACTAGCCATTATTTATGAATATATATTATGAACATTTATGTCAGTAATGTACAGCAAAAGTTTCAAATCAGTAAATTAGATTTTTTTTCCCCCCTTATTCAGCAGCTGTGTCTCGCCTTAATCTAGATCAGGGATGCCCAAAGTGACAGTCAGCCCTCCAAGTGTTTCATTTGGCCCTGGTGCTTAGATTTGAAAGAAGTATCTACTTTGATTAATTTGAGAACTGAATAGATAGTTACACTCAATAGTTACGAAGGACACCAAAACAGCATGTCCTACTCACTAGCCCAGTAATTAAAGGATATTTAATCATAGATCTGTTTGTATTTGGTCTTTCTACATGCTAAACAGTATTGCATGTATCCCTAATTTTGGCCCTCCATAGCCTATTTTGGCCCTTCGTGGAAAAAAACTCTGATCTCGACAGTTTGTTGCTTCACAGTACAGCCCTTTGTTTACAAACGCTATATTTTTTAACCCCAAAACACTTTTACTTTGAAATAAACATTCTGCACCTTACAATATGACTTTCCTCACAGATTTTATATTTATCTTAGTGTGTTAAACAGATCCATGTCATTAACGTAGTGCTTTTTGTGCTGAAGTCCCATTCTGTCTGTTCGGTTTTTGCTTGCACTGCGGAGATGCCGTTTGTTTGACTGTGAATGTGACTCTTCAGAACCAGCGCGACCCGAGGCTAAACGAAATCCTGTTCCCGTTTTACGACCCCAAACGAGCCATGCAGATCATCGAGAAGTACGAGCGAGACGACGACCTCAAAAAGAAAGGTGACCACCGGGAACACTGCGTTACTCTTCATTTATACGACTAGGAACACCTCACGCTAAGGGGTCCAAAGTCATGTCTAAGGTCCCATTGGGAAGAATAATCTTTACGTAGATTCTGATCATTTCAAGATCTTTCTGCCTCTCCCTGGATTATCGTGATCTTCTTAAATGGTGTTTATGTGCTGAATAAATTAATTGAATTATCATTTTAATACTCTTATCAACATGGAAAAGTGGATTGGCTTTTTTTTGGTAATTGAAAACGTGCAGTGTTGTATTTCACACTAACATTCATGCAGTTCTTACTGTAACTATGGGGTTATAAAGAGCACTTTTTAAATTTGTTATATGTTACTATTGCATTTAGCACAAAAATTACACTATCCTCACTCTGAGCTGGCTGTGCCTTGTTGAATCTCCAGTTTAAGGGTAAATGCATCACTAGTCTAGAAGAAACCAGCAACATGTTTAAAAGATTTGAATATGTATTAGCCCAGTACAATAAAGATTTTTTAGAAAATGTAAATAGAGAATTGTAGTGTGGGAGGAGTGCCTTGGTTCTTAAGTTTCTGTTCTCCAAACACCAAAGAGCACCTTCCCCAAAAAACTGACTTCTGACTTCCTGTGCACTTTGTGTGCAGTTTCTGTTTTACTTTCTCATTGTGCCAACCTCATCATGCCACCTGTCGCTACCATGCACCAAATTCATCTACAACGAGCGCCAAACCAGCTCACATGCTATAGCCTAGTTCGGACTATTTGATGATGAAAATAATGAAGCAGACATAGATCTATCAGGATGAGAGCATGTTACTAACCTGAAGAGCGAGGTACAGAAAGAGAGCAGCTTCACGTGTCGTAAGGTATAAGTTGTTGCTCCTTTATGGAGCACTTTAGTCCAAATTCCAGATTAATTTTGCACAAATAGTTGTCCATGACATGGTGAAAGTAAAGTCTCGTGACAGTTTCTTGCTTCCTGATGAGTCCATACGTGATTTCAAGCGTGTTTCAGCTGCAGCTCATTAGATCCTAAATCCTACTCCTGAAACTGGCCCCATTTGATGGACAGGCAGCTGTTGCACGGCTCCCAGTGTTGCTTTTAATGTGTGCAGGTTTGGGTCAGGTTGGCAAATTGAGACCCAGTTTTTAGAGTTGGACGTTAATCTCGCGATAAAAAACTGACACCGTTAAAATTGATTTGCATTAACGTTAGGGTTGCCATATTGAATCAATAAGGGACGCTTTTGACCTATCTCTCTGAATAAACAATGTCATGTTAAAACAGCTGATCGGCCGCAGCGATAAAGCAGCGCGAATTAGTAGATCTACAACCGCAGAAATACGAGGCTCAGAGCAGGTAAGACGACATCCCTCTGTGTTTAGGCTTTAACACATCAGAGAATGAAAGTTCAGACAAGTTTTACAAGTGTCGGGGTCAGCCTGTGCTCTGCGCTGCCATAATTATTCCATTAAATTTACCCATATCATTCAACCCAGAATGTGTTTAAAACCTCATAAAACCTACCAAAAAGAAGGAAATTAGATCTGATTTCTATAAAATTGCCTGAGGGAACACTCTGTAACCCCAGTGACATAAAAGTGCATTTACTATTTGTATTTTTTAACTTGCGCATTAATAGACGACATCATTTGACTATTTTCCGATGTGGGTCGACGGGCCTATGGTGTGGTCCGTGGTACCGCAGAAAGTGTCCCTTATTTGTCTTTGTTAAAGTTGGCAACCCTAGTTAACGTGATCATTTTTGACAGCACGAAGATTTACACACAACAGTTAGTTTTAACCTCAATTAAGGTAAAGTACTCATGAACGGAAGCCAAACTGTTCAAAGCAGATGGTATTCATTTGACAGGGTTTTAGCAATGTATTAAAAGTCATTATGGCAAAATGAAGGTCTTAAAAGGATTGCATTTATAGTTTGAGTCATTACATTTAGATTCAATTATTCCAACAGGTAATAAATCTGAATGTCTTCCAAAATAATGACTTTGCTTCAAAGTCAAATACAGTTTTACAATATTAAACACATTCAACTGCAGTTTTTGGCTGAAATTATACTCAAAAGTTGAATATCACCACTTCCCCTCATTCCTCTGTGTCCCATCAATAGTTATGTGCAGATTTTTGCATTTCTGGCATTGAAAATATAGTGTTTGCTCATTCAATTATCTTAAACATATGCTGCTGCCTGTATAAAAATTTGAGTGTGGCGCCCTCTGCCGGGGGCATAGTGACACTACACCCACTACAGTAAGATTCTGGTCAAAATAATCAAATGAGGATCTGAGAAAAAAAATTGATATTCCCAAACTGCATTGAATACTGCAACACAATATTATTTCAATGTAGAAAATTCCATTATATTAGATAAATGTATTTGTAAAAACTTTAGTTTCTATTTTTCAAAGCAAATTATATATATATTAAAAAAAAAGACTGAATCAGCCCAACACAAGGATAGAATTGAGCTAAACTGAACTTTTGCACCTTTTGAAGTGTAGAAACTGTTTATTATTCTGAATATACTACAGTTAACCGTGTGAGACTTGACTGTTCCCTCAGGCCTGATGTCCAGCGATGGCTTCTGTCGGTACCTGATGTCGGACGAGAACGCTCCGGTGTTCCTGGATCGACTGGAGCTGTATCAGGAGATGGACCAGTCGCTCGCTCACTACTTCATCAGCTCCTCCCACAACACGTACCTGACGGGCAGGCAGTTCGGGGGGAAGTCCTCGGTGGAGATGTACCGCCAGGTGCTGCTGTCGGGCTGCAGGTAACCAATGAATGAATTACACTTCAAATAATAATAGTAAATCCTGACTGTGAAGCCTGTTTTTATGATTTATTCTGTGTGTGTTCTGTCAGTAGAAATACATCAACAGAAATGCCAGGGTTTTCATATTCCACATTAAAATACATTAAAGGAGACAAATCATGCAAAATGTTGTACTATTGTTCCCCCGTCAAAAACATACCTGGAGTAGTATTTAATTTCATTCACCCACTTTTGAATTGATCCTGTTCACTTTGGTCATTTCTTCCTGGTTGACTTCTTCTACAGTTCAAGTGCTTCAATCGGTATTTCCTGGGTACAATTGAGTAATTGGTTGCGTTCACGTTATAGGATTCTATTTCAGTTGGAGCAGGAGCCAAAACAAATCTATGGGAGAGACCGAAACGTTGCAGTAATAAATATATATCCGAGTGAGACAGTGTGCGGGAGCTTCGTTACCTTTTTGACAAGTTACCCGGTCTTCTACGCACCTGTGGTCCACCAGGTGGCTTAGTTTTTGAAAGAAATTTTCATTTTTTTAATGGAAATGGCGGCGCTACGGAGCTCCTAGCCACGTTGTTGCAGGAAAGAGAAAGTTTATTTTTACGCACCAGGTCAAATCCTCACCAGCTCTGGTGCTAGCATTTAAGAGCAGCCGTCTGAACCTTACAGAGACATACAGGAATATTTATTTGTGACATCACATTGTGAATTTTAAATTTCTTACAATTTACGCTTTGAATTTTTTTTAACACTGAAAAAGCATGTTTGAATTTTTTTGTCTCCAAACTTCAGCCACTAAATTTACAGTTCTGTGTTTTAAATTTGAAACTGCCTAAAAACTGTCTAAATTGTCTAAATTCAAAGTGTAACAAAATGATTTTTACCCAGCCTTCAAACTCTAAGTCTAAATTCAAAGCGTAAAATTTGAAGCAAAAAAATAATTTTAAATAGAGAAATTCGCCCTTAAATTATTCAATGTAAAAAAAAAAATAAAGCTCTTAAAAAGTGTGAAATTCACAGTAAACTTCTAAATTTCTTTTAAAACAATGCTCAACACTGCTCAACTACTGAAAATATAACAAATATGGTCCAACATACAGTATATTCAACTGCAGTTTTGGTAATGTACAGTATGTATGTTGAATATTAAAATTTCTGCTCATTCTTCTATTTGATGGATGTTTAAATCTTAAGAAATTTAAAAATATGCAGATTTTTTTGCATAAAATTCACATTGCTGGCCTGTTTTTGGTTTTAATCAAATGTAAATGTAGTCAATTTTTTCAACCTTAACTTGATAATGGATCTTCTCCCACATGAATAAAGCACAGATCTGTTCCTTTGGCAGTAGCTTAAAGGATATGAGGCTTATTCAAACTGTCTCTTCTCTTCATTTAAAGTTTACGTTTTATGAGTTAACAAAAATATCTGGAGATTTTAGTCACAGTTTTAGCCTTTCCACCTACTTTTCCTTTAGTTTTAGCCTAATTTCACTCATCAAAACGACTACTTTGACTATAATTCTGATGAAAGATTGTAGTCGATGACATTAACCCTACTCTCTGATGGTCAGGTGTGTGGAGCTGGACTGTTGGGACGGGAAAGGAGAGGACCAGGAGCCCATCATCACTCACGGGAAAGCCATGTGCACAGACATCCTCTTCAAGGTAAAAACCCTAAACCCTACAAAACACTGCCACCTAGTGGTTATTACATGACATTACACCCCCAAACTCCCTGCAATCTCTTCCTTGTATTTCATTTCTGCAGGATGTTATTCAAGCAATTAAGGAAACCGCATTTGTCACGTCAGACTACCCCGTTATCTTGTCCTTCGAAAACCATTGCAGGTAAATATTTATGTGCGTTTTTGAAGTCTGCAGTGTCATTTATCCAAGACAAAACATTAACTTGATGTTGTTCCGATCTGCAGTAAACCACAGCAGTACAAAATGGCCAGGTATTGTGAAGAAACTTTCGGTGACTTACTTCTGAAGCAGCCTTTGGAGAACTTCCCAGTAAATACACACTTGAATACTCGTTTTGGGGATTTATTGCAAGCACTGTACACAAAGAAATATCTGGATTTTCTATGATTTTTTTTGTACAAAAGAAAAGATTTGGAGCATTTGAAGTAAAACTCCCCAAAAATATTGGGGGGCACTTTACTTTACAACAGGGGTGGCCAAGTTTGCCTCATGCAGGACTGATTGATGATTGATTTTCAGATCTAAACACCCGGCAGAATGATGGAAAAACTACTGAAATTCTGTGAAAATTTTAAAACATTTCCTGGGGGCGGACCTCCAGACCCCTCTTTGTTCTACTAGCACTACTGTTATGTATGTGGCAAAGTTTGAGTTTTAAGTAGTGCTGTTATGTATGTGGGCCAAATATCGTGGGGATATTTGGCCCATTATGACTAGAACAAAGAATACCTGCATCCGAGCAAACTTACCTACCCCTGCACTATATAAACTGTATTGAGTGTTGGAAACTACTTCTTCCTTTTTAAATATTAAGTTATTTAATTGAATCATTCCTCAACTTTTCTACAGATAGAACCAGGGCGGCCTCTGCCTTCTCCAACCGACCTCAAAAGAAAAATCCTCATCAAAAACAAACGGCTAAAACCTGAAGTGGAGCAGAGTACGTGCAGCTCGACATCCCTTTCTTATATCTGTCTTCATGGCGCTGTTTCTGAAGCCATTTCTTTTTGTCTTTTCAGAACAATTAGATTCCTTCAAGAAGCACATGGAGGCAGGAGAGACCAACACTCCGGCCATTATAATGGGAGAGGAAGACGAGACAGAGATTGGTACGTGACTACTTTACCAACACAGAGTCTAGTGGGAAACTTTACTTTTCCTTTCCATAAACTTTACTTTTGTACCGTTTATGGAAGGGTACAAATGTAACACACTGCAGCACATCTCAGTGAGTAAACTTTGCTCATATTATGTCACAGGGGAGAAGGACGCCGAGGATAAGGACTTGAATTCGGAGGCGCCCAGCAGTTTGTCGGACGGAGCCAGTGAGAAAGACTCGAACAGCGTCTCTCAGAGCAACGCACTCAGCTCCAGGAAAGAGCCGTGCAACAACAGCTTCAAAAAGGTCACACTTTACACACTGTTTACTGTATCTGAAAATACTTTATTTCATTAATATCTCACAAATGATTTAGTTATTCTGTTTTTTCCCATTGAAAATGTGTTGGATTAGGTGGTAACAATAATAATACACTTGTATTGCGCTCGAAATTATGTTTCTCTCATCCTTGATTGTGGAGCGGGGGGAGGGGAAAGAGGGGAGGGAGGGAGGGAGGGAGGGGAGGGAGTTCAGCTTCCCGATGGCCCTGTGTACGAAACTGTTCCTCAGTCGACTGGAACTGACCCGTAGATTCTGCAGTCTCCTCCCTGAAGGCATCACCCTGAAGAGACTGTGTGATGGGTGCGAAGGGTCCCTGGCCATTTTGATGGCTTTGCGGGTGAGACGGGTGGAGTACATGTCCTTAATAGAGGGGAGAGGGGCCCCACAGACGGGTGGAGTACATGTCCTTAATAGAGGGGAGAGGGGCCCCACAGACGGGTGGAGTACATGTCCTTAATAGAGGGGAGAGGGGCCCCACAGACGGGTGGAGTACATGTCCTTAATAGAGGGGAGAGGGGCCCCACAGACGGGTGGAGTACATGTCCTTAATAGAGGGGAGAGGGGCCCGTCAGACGGGTGGAGTACATGTCCTTAATAGAGGGGAGAGGGGCCCCACAGACGGGTGGAGTACATGTCCTTAATAGAGGGGAGAGGGGCCCCACAGACGGGTGGAGTACATGTCCTTAATAGAGGGGAGAGGGGCCCCACAGACGGGTGGAGTACATGTCCTTAATAGAGGGGAGAGGGGCCCCACAGACAGGTGGAGTACATGTCCTTAATAGAGGGGAGAGGGGCCCCACAGACGGGTGGAGTACATGTCCTTGATAGAGGGGAGAGGGGCCCCACAGATCTTCTCCGCTGCTCTCACGATGCGCTGGAGGCTCCTTCGACAGGAGGCAGTGCTGGTCCGTGCCACACAGTGATGGAGCTGGTCAGGATGCTCTCTATAGTCCCTCTGTAGAAGTTGGACATAACAGAGGCTGGGACTCTGGCTCTTCTCAACTTGCGGAGAAAGTAGAGAAATCTGTGTCACTCACTAGTTTTATCAAAGTGCTACACCGTCATTATCACTTCTCACTGACTGGTGGTAAGCTACTATTGTAGCCATATTTGGCATAGAAATGTTCCTATCTGAGCCTATTTGACCAAATACAGTTGTGGCCAAAAGTTTCCACTCATGGTTAGTGGTTGTGCGAAACCATTTATTGTCAAAGAACTGAGTTTACTCTTTTGAAATCATAATGAAACAGAAACTACTCAAATGTCCCTGATCTAACGTTTACATGACCTTCAACAACTGCCAGGAAAATTGTTCTGGAGCAAAGAAAAACGCTCAAATATACGACTCTCTGACAAAATTGGACTTGTTTGTTTCAAGATGCACAATATATAAACTTTTGATCAGGGAGATTTGAAAAGCGTAAACAAACAGGTTTTTTGACAATAAATGGCTTCATGCAACCACAACTGTACGTACGCCGAGCTCGCTTAGATTTCCCAGGCTCTGCGTAATCAAACACCATCTTCCCCATTCAAATCAATGATGAAGCCAGTCCCTATATAAAAGTATGACGTTTTATGACATTTATATCATTTCTGTGATTTCTCTTTCATTAACATATTATAAGAGGAGGTTTAGTGGCCATCAGATGTGTATCTGACGCTCAAATAAGCAGAAAACCGAACTGAAATGACTCGGATGCCACATTTACACATTATTTCTAATCTTAAGTAACATTCATTCAGTAATGATGTCGAACTGGGCTTTGACATCACACAAATGTGTGCTTCACAAGTTACAGGCCGGATCATCAGGCTTGATGTTTGACTCCCCTGCCTTAGAATTTTACAGTTCTTTCTGACTTTTTTCCCCCTGAAAGTGAGTAATTCACACCTTCTTGTTCCTGGACCAATTCTGTTTCACCATATCCATTTTCTATAGAGTTTGGAACATTTTTGAGGTTTTTATTAGCAAAAACACAACACCCGTTTCTACTTTGTTATCAAAAACACCCAAATACAGTACATACTGTATACCTCAGAACTACCCAGAACACAGATAGAACTTTACAATTGTGACTTCTTTCGTATTTCAACATGAATTTCACTTTTTCCATAATCTCATGCATCTCCAGGGGATAGAAGACGACACAGAGATCTCTGAAGTGACGGAGGCGACAGACGCCACAGACATTTCTGAGGCGTCCGACCAAGACAACAACAAGAAGGTCGGATTAGCTTTCATTATTAAACTGTGTGCTCTTTAAGATGTCGCTCTTCTGACTGTCCGTGTTGAGCAGAGTGGGGAAGTGGCGGAGGACATCGAGGAGGCCATCATTGCTCAGTACACTTACGTCGGAGCCACCACCAACATCCACCCGTATCTGTCCGCGATGGTCAACTACGCTCAGCCGGTCAAGTTTCAGAGCTTTGACCAGGCAGAAGGTGCTTTATTGAATAATTGAGATCATGATTATTCAAACAGTTATTGCTTTATTACATTAGATACTATAATACTGTACACTGTATAGAGCTTTGGAACTGACACCAAGGTGCAATGCCACCATTTTTCAGGGCCACAAAACAATGAAAACACAGCCCATTTTCAATATTATTCCCAAGTAGATGGTGCATTCCAACATGGCAGTCAACTACACAACAGGCCCCAACTCTCCTGAAGTTATTTGTCCATCTAGCTTCCCTTAGTTCTACAGTTAGCGGTTTGTTGTTTGGACCGGTAAGATGGCACATCAACACAATCTGCTGGCCACGCCCCCTTAACGTGACATCACATTCCAAAGCTCTATATCCTGGTTTCTGACTAATGCATACAAATAAGCCACGGTTTGCAAGTGAACTGTATAGACTTGAACTCAGTAATCGTCTTTTCTCGATAATGGCATTTTTGTTATCGTTAGTTACAATAATCACAGTTTATTGGAACATTTGATTAATTGTCCAGCTCTAATTGAAGTTTGAAGAGTTTACAATGTTTTTCTTTTTTCCTCAGATCGCAATATTCACCACAACATGTCCTCTTTCAACGAGTCGGTCGGTTTGGGATATCTGAAAACAAACGCCCTGGAGTTCGTCAAGTATCCTTCACGTGAGCAGTGTTGTAGCAGTTGTCTGAATGTCTGGGGATGGCAGTGCGCACCGTGGTCTAATGTTTCCAAATTGTAGAGGAATTTTACCTCATGACTAGGGATGTTCCGATACCGATACTGGTATCGGATTTCATGCCGATACCACAGATTTTTCAGGTATCGGTATCGGCGAGTACCTGAACCAAAACCTCTCCGATACCACAATGTGTTTTTCTGGGCTCTGCAGACACTAAAACCTCTAACCTCACAGCAGATACATTTGTGTTTCCTTTTTTGCTTTCATTTAATCTTTAGAGTAGAAACAGAACATCGACAGAATACATTTTATATGGAGAATGAGCCATGTGCTATGGGCTTTGGCGTCTTTTTACAGACTATTGCTAGTGTTTTTATTTACACCGTGGTATCGGAGTAGTACTCGGTATCGGCGACTACTCTGAGTCCAAATATCGGTATCGGATCGGTGGAGAAAAAATGGTATCGGAACAACACTACTCATGACCATTGCACACAGTTGTTTTAAGTCATTTTTCCTGTTTACTCATATTATCTCATTTGTGAGCTAATAGTAATTACCAGGAGAGTATGCTCTTTAGCTCTTTTAGTATGCTCTTTATCATGGATCTTTTCTTGGCATTAGCAGTTGTATTGTTGATAATGTAATTGTAATAGGACAAAAGATAAATTATCTATATGTCTTGATTAGTTGACTACTGATCAAATGACGATACCAAAGGGGGTAGGTGCTAACAAGCTCACGCTTCTGCCTACTCCTTTTGGGCATCATATCTGCTTTGTATATTTATTTATTTATCCTCAAATAAAAAGATGAATGAGCACATAAATAGCATTTAACATTACTGCACATGGCCAACACATGCGTTGATAATAAGGCCAGGGTACGTGCAGCCATGGCCTTAGTTTTATGAGAATGATTTGTGGGCAGCCTTTGGAGCCCAGCCTGCAGTGCCTCCAAGTGCCCCCAGGGTGCCCCGGTCAACAATGACTCACAAAGATGGAATTAGTGCAGGAATAGGCCCTTGATATTTGGGGAGTGATTATTAAGGGAAAAAACAAAAAAAAAGTCTCTAGCCCATTCCTGTCAGGAGTTTAAAATTATTAAAATGCTCTGTCCAGCCACTAGGGGGCAGCCAAGATTTTTCTTTTTAAAGGAAGAAATTCCACACCTGTCCAGCAGAGGGCACTGACACCGTCTTATGGCCATACCGGCTTTGCTTTGCCTGATCCTGTCAGATTTCT
>OMNZ01048105.1:9178-30086 GCA_900303255.1 Lesueurigobius sanzi | reverse complement strand
TTCACGGAGATCTGCCTCTGAAAGTTCTGAGCAGTTTTAGAACAGCTCTGTGTCGGAGTCAGCCTTTGCTCTGCTGCCAGGGCCAGGGCCAGGGCCAGGGCCAGGGCCAGGGCCAGGGCCAGGGCCAGGGCCAGGGCCAGGGCCAGGGCCAGGGCCAGGGCCAGGGCCAGGGCCAGGGCCGGAGTTATCATACTGCAGCCTGGGGCAACAACAAAACAAAGAAAACCCCATCTAGATCCATTTACGGCTACTAATTGATACAAATGTATTAATTAATAAAGTAATGAGTAAATAAATAATCTGTTTGTCACTGCTTATTAAAAGATTATTTTAAGCTTTGTAGTTTATGAAATAGAAAGTGAAGTAATTATGGCATAATTATTCCATTAAATTCACCGATGTTATTCAGCCCAGAATGTGTTTAAAACATCGTAAAATCCACCAAAACAAAGGACATTAGGTCTGATGTCTATAAAATTGTCCAGAGGGAACCTCAGTGACAAAAAAAGTGCATTTACTATTTGTATTTTTTAACTTGCGCATAAATAGATGACATCATGAGACTATTTCCCGATGTTGGTGGACGGGCCGATGGTGGAGTCCGTGGTACCGCAGAAAGTGTCCCTTATTTTTCTTTGTTAAAGTTGGCCACCCTATGAAACACAGGAGGCCTGCATTACTAATGACTAATTGTAGCAATTGGCCTTTGTCGGATGGATTTAGGAAATTCAAATGACTATGTTAATGAAATGTGAGCAAATGGTTAAAATTAGTTTGTTTTATGTTGGCCTTGTATTAATAATCCATATAATAATTACATAAAAGTTAACTGTAATTCATCAAATTTCAAAAGTGTGATTAATCTGATTGAAATAATGAATCGATTGACAGCACAACATTTTTTATATTTTAAAATCTTCAAAATTGGCACCTTTTATTCTTGGCATTTTGAAATGATTTTCAACAGTCCGGTGCAAGCCTGGCCTCCATCCGTAAACTCGGGTCAATTATCATTTCCTACATGTTACAGTCTGGGTCTGGTCTCGGTGGCTGCGATACATCGGTTGAATTTCTTCGGACCATTCAGCGAGCGGGAGGGGGGTGTTGTTGATGACGTCAAGCATATGCAGGGAATGATAATGCGGACGGCTAAGGCCAGGCTAGCGATAGGGTAAAATCAGATCCAATCGCTTCGAACTTTAAAAGGAGTTGGCCCCTCCCACCTGATAACGAAGCTCAATTGGAAAGATCCAGACCGTCTGTACGAAATGAGTTCGAGGGTATGGTAAGACCAGGCTAGTCCGGTGCTATAAGCCGCTACTTTTTCCACACGCCTGGAACACTGCTGCCCATACAGCGATGCAGCCAATTCGTAGATTTATCGAGGCACAGACCCGACCTGAGCCGCGCACTTTTTTCATTTGATTTGGGAGAGTGACTGACGCAGAATCAGCGCTGGCAGTTGTTAAGTGCATCTCCCACCTGTGGCAGGTCTGCTCTGTGGTGCGGGGCGTGGCCGCTGTGTGCGAGGGACACAGGTACACACAGGACACATGCGGCTTATAGACAGGTGCGTGCGGCCCATTATATGAACTTTTTCCCTTTATAAACTAGGTCGGTGCGGCTTATACTCAGGTGCGCTCCACAGACCGGAAATGACGCGTTCATTCATAAATTAATGTCTTCAGTGAGAGTCTACAATGTAAATAGTCTTGACCGGTAGTCCATGTATTCATTGAATATATTTGAGCTATGGTTGTCAAAAATCTGTCCAAGAATTCCACCATTCACTGGGCTCATGTGGAGGTTCAGGGTTTAGTTTTTGCATTTAAAGTCTATGGCCTTAAAGTTTCAAGCAAATGTTTTCAGTTTAAATTCAAGCTATAATTGAGCAAAGTTGAAATACATTAATGTTGACCTTGTCCTTAGTTTGACGGGACAGTGCTAGTGGTAAATATTAAATCAGTTTTACACCAGTGAGGTGGCAATTTTATGAAGGAAAGAGCATAACTGGAATAGGGAAGATTTCATGAATGTGATTCGCTCATTACCACCTTTTATGTCATAACTTGTGCCAATAATCCACTGGAGAAAATAAACCTCACCAAAGATGTTTAAAAAAGGGCAACATTTTAAGACAGGGTTTATGCAGGATGCAGCAAGTTTAATTTAATGTCAAATTTAATGCTTTTTAATGTCATTTAATGCTTTTTAATGACATTTAAGGCCTTATTTTTGGCACAATTCATTGAATGACTTTTAATGCTTTTTAATGCCCCACGGAAACTCTGTAAGAGATACAGCAGATGAAGGAGGAAAAACATAGCAACATCAATGTGGAACTGAAGTTTTCTTCATGCGATGGTTTCATAAACAAATAAGGCATTTCATGTTTATAATTTGTGAAAAAGTATGTATATTTCGACCTGTTCTTTCACAGTCTAGAAAATTCCTAGTCTGTGAAACCTTTCATTGACAATGGCAATAAAATCTATTCTGATTTTAATTTTACTGTTTATTTCATTAGTTAAAAAGGGAAATTCAACTGTGGCATTTAACACGCTGTATATAATGAATGAAAAGGAGCAGAAATAAGTAATAACTCATGAAGTCTTCCCCTTATCAACACATAATAATACACATAATACCCAGTAGGCAGTAGTAACGGATAGGTTTGTTCAGATATCTTGTTCGGTTTTTGAATAAGCTAGTTATTAGTGGGGTGCAAATCTATCCTTCTGAGCAAATCTTCAATATTTTGTTATGCTAGTGCAAGTTTGGAGTAAATTTGGTTGCAACGATGTGAGAAAATTGCTGTTTGAGAAAATGGCCCTTGATATTACAATTCCCCATTTAATTAATTGGGGAAAATTGAACCATCAATGTAATAATTACACACCTTAATGTTATCGTTCATTTGTTTCAAGCAAAAATAAATGCTAACAGAGAAAACTGGTCCAAAACTTGGGTGGGAAATATATAGTTTTGCCTGCAGCCTAAATATATTTGTGTTAACAATGCTCGACTTAACAGAAGTGCACTTAAAGTTATTCGAGTAGAAACATTCCCAAAAATATCTTGATCAAATTGTGCATGTAATACTAAAATCCCTCGCTCACCGCTTATCCTCGTGATGGTCCAGTTCCTGCGCACATCGATGGGCCTGTGCGCCAGCTCGAAGGCGAAGGGCCCGGCGTTGGGGTTGAGGTCCCCGTCCACCGCCGTGATGTTGATGGCGTTGGGCTCGGGTTTTTCACAGATCTCCACCTCCTGAGGGAACACCTTGGGGGCGTTGTCATTTATATCCAGCAGGAAGATCTGCAGAGTGCCGGTCCCAGTGGCCGGAGGCACACCTGCAAAGAGCACGGCATACATCACACAGTCAGGACAGGCGTGGAGAGCTGGGGGAGGGCTGTGGTGTGTGTGTGTGTGTGTGTGTGTGTGTGTGTGTGTGTGTGTGTGTGTGTGTGTGTGTGAGTGTGTGCATGTGTGTGTGTGTGAGTGAGTGGGGGGGAGGGGTTGAAAATGGAGAATGTATTTTGAACGTATTTTGGACGTTACAGACTTTTTTCGAAAAGTCTATGGGTAAAATGAACGGGGGAAATCGTGGGGACGAGCTTGTGGGCGGGACTACGATGCTCTATACCAGTGGTTCCCAAAGTCCCGAACTTGGGGGTCCCCAGATGAATTCAAGATAAAATTGAAAGACAAAATAACAGTGTTTGTTAATGTAATGTTTAGTTTAGGACAGCATTTATTTATGAATTGGGACCAAATAACAATACTAATGCAATAATACATATTTTTAAATGTTTTTCCACTTGAAATAGTTACAAGAGGACGTTACTTTTTACAGTGGGGGTCCCGAGTTGTTCAGATGTTCATTTTTGGGGTCGCCGGCAAAAACATTTGGGAACCCCTGCTCTATACCACCTCTGATCACTTTCATTCTCTCAAAAATATATATTTTTAAGTGAAATAATTTTTGGAAAAATGTTGCTCGTGCTGTGAAAGACTTTGAATTTTTGGGTCCATTTTGACTGTGATAATATTCTAAAACTGCAGATTTTTTGTGCGTAAGAGTCCTCCTGACTGTTCGTAGGATTTGTTCTTCCAGAGGAACTCTTTCAGCTAAGAACAAAATTTGTGAACGCCAAAACTGTTCGTCGGCCTTAAGAACAAATTTGTGTGTAAATTTGTTTCGTGAATGAGGCCCATTATCTGTATCTACAATCTATCAAAATGCTCTCAAGCAGTGTCCCTTTAGCTTAAAAAAAAATTGAGTACCAAAATAATCATTAGTTGCAGCCCTAATTTTGATGACTAAAATGCCACTGTTTGGATGAGTACAGCGTAGTTTGGATGAATAATTACGTTACATTTTGATTATCAAATAAACATATTGAAAATCATTATGTATTTATCCACATTTGTATGACGTGTACCTGTGTAATATTATTGCAATATAGGGTAAGTGATTTCTACAGAAAAGCCTAACTCAATATACGTGACTGCCATTGCGAACTGACGGTCGCAAAGCCGGCTCAGATCAGCAAAGCGAGGGACTTTAGAATATAAAATAAAAATACTAACACATCAGGCTCTTACAGTGCTGTATGACTTGTATATTCGCTGATTTTCTTACACCAGGAATCGAAATCATCCACTTGTAGCTGATTTAGTTTCCAGTTGTCAATCCTGCCGAGTAATTTGGCGACAGGCTCATCTGGCAATGATCTAATGACGTAATAAGCGTCTTAATTCTCTCTCCCGACTATGCAAAACTTGAAGTATTTCGTTTAGTTAAATCTATGACTCTTCATATTAAGACCCGTCAAGCAGCTATTTACTCCAGCGAGCGAAGCCACATCCAAGCGGCATACTAATCCGAAAATCTAATCTCGAGCGAGAAAAGAGACAGAAGAGTGATATCAGAACATTCGGCCGAGTGTGCCAGTGTCTGAGGAGTGTCTTCCTGACCGAGGACACGGGACGGAATACTAAACAGAGCCCACTGTGGCCCCTTCTCACTCAGCCTCCTCTATGTATTCACAGCTAAGAGGCTTTTTTGCCATTCAAGCCACGCTCAAAGAACCTAGTCATCCAATCCTGACCCATTAATGCCGAGAAAACTCTTATTGGGGGGAGTTTTTAAGCCTATTGGCCTAAGCTGTGCTCCGTGGAACAGGGTAAACCTGAACAGAAGCAAATCCAGTCCGGTGCATGGAAAGGTGAACACATCTGCGCGGTTGTCTTGTTAAGGCCAGATCGCTCCTCCATTAACCTTCAAGCCGAGGTGGTCAGCGCTCAAGACGAGCCAAGTGTCTGCTAGAGGTTTGACCTTCAAGGAATGAGTTCTGTCTTTTTGTGGCTGTTAACTGAGAAGCGTTGGGGAAAAAAAAAAAAAAAAAAAAAGACTTTGGCTTTGCAGGTAGCATGGGACAAAAGTACTCAAAAGGGACGCTTGGTTGAGAGGTGACCTTTTTGATATGTTTGAAAAGGAAGCACCATCTCTTCCCTAATGGCGTTGGATGAAAAAAACAAAAAGAAAAACTCTCGGATTTTAGGAGACTTCAAAAATCCCTAAAATGGGCACATACCGTTGTCCGCTGCCAGGAACGTTGCGTTGTACAAGCTGTTCTTCACAAAAGGAGACTCGCGGTCCAGTACGGCCACTGTGGTAATGCGGCCAGTGTTGGGGTCAATGCGCAGCCAGTTGGCAGGATCAGAGAGCTTGGAGTACCTGCACGGACAAGATAATGCTATAAAAATCACAAACCTGCGTGCACTTGTTACGGTGATTTTTTTGTCGTTCTGCCCATGTTGTGCCCCTGGAAGCGTTTTGTTTACACAGATAAATATTTAATGCATTTTACATAATTATTCCAACTTTGGAAAACAGCCTCACAGGGGAGAGCGAGCAGACTGTTGTTCTGAGGAAGACTAATTTGTAGGACAAAGCGCAGAATTACAAAGCAAGCTGATTTCACATGCACTTTATGCTGCAGGATGATGTTAGTCAGCAAATACATTCAATACACAAGGCACCATTGTTGAGACCATCAGAGGCACTGGGTCTACTCTGTTTTGGAGCAGCTGATCTGATCCAGTCATTAAACACCCTTTGAAGGGACATTGACTTTGTGTCACCTTTGATCATGTTTCGTTGTTCATTCATGACCAAGTTTGAGTCTTCTTGCATAATCAGTCTGTTTTTTTCTGAAGAGCTCTAAACAGGTGGCCTGCTTCCACAGGCTATTCTAGTTATTTTGAAGTTTGCACACAAACAATCAATTATTTAAATGCTAGAATTGCATCAACTGCAACAAGTCTTTTGTGAATACAGAATCAAGGGCATCATTATGTATGTCTGTTTCCCAGTATATCATTTCAAAATTAATGATATACTTGTGTCCTTGGGCAAGACACTTCACCCACAGCGCCTATGAATATCGTGTGAGAGTGATTGGTTGGTGGTGGCCGATGGCGCAGACTGGCAGCTTCGCGTTCGTCAGTCTGCCCCAGGGCCACCACCAAGTATGGCTTGTAAAGCGCAATACAAATGTAAACCATCATTATTATTATTATTTTTATTAAAATATACATTTAGTGTAAAGTTCAATATTTTCTAAATTCTGGAAAAAAAGCTTCATATCCATGAGTTCAATGTAAAATTGGGGCAGTTGTGGGGCATCTTTTGAATGGTGAAACAATCATGAAACAAACTGTACGAATACGACTTTTATCTATTAGAAGTCTGTAAGATTGCAAAATGAGGAGTTTTTTTTAAAAGTAAACAACCAAGCACCCTCCCACTCCCCTCCTGATTGGCCCTGAAAGCCCTTCCTTGTCCCCTGTGCACAAAGGCTCGCCTCGTTGGTCCACATACAATCCTACGAGACTCTGATTTGTTTTGCTAAAATCAGCAAAGAAAGGGACTTAAAAAAAAAACCCTATATGTAGGTATAATACAGTTGTGCTCAAAAGTTTACATACCCTTTTCGGCCATTTTTCATAGAATATGAATGATAACACAAAAATCTTTTTTTCCACTCATGAACAAACAAACGACTCAAATGTCCCTGATCTAACGTTTACATGACCTTCAACAACTGCCAGGAAAATTGTTCAGGAGCAAAGCAAAACTCACTTCAGCTGAAATACAGGACTCCGGCAAAATTGGACTCTCAGAAAAAAATGATGTTTGTTTCAAGATGCACAATATGTAAACTATTGATCAGGGACTAGTTTCTAGTTGAAAAGGGTAAACAGTGTTTTTTATTACAATAAATGGCTTCACGCAACCACTAACCATGAGTGAAATAAAGGTTTTTGTGCCATCATTCATATTCTATGAAATGTATAACTTGTATAAGTGAAAGTGACATTCTGCCAGAGTATGTAAACTTTTGAGCACAACTGTATACTGTATGTTACTTACTTTACATGAAAGATTCAGGCCCAGACGATCAATAATCCTGTTAAATCTGCACTGGCCGTTATGAGAAGATTGTGTTATTAACCTGGCAGAGGTCGTATTGTAATGCGGTGCACAATCTAATGTCTAACAGTTCACGGACTTGTAAATCTCACCTGATGCTCTGCTGCATGAAGCGATCGGGGTCCTGGGCGGTGAAGGTTGTGAGAGTGGACTCGGGCAGCATTCCCTCCTCCAGCTTAATGAGTTTGGGGTCAGGCTGGAAGTAGGGGCTCTCGTTGACGTCGATGACCTGGATCGACACGGTGGCGGTGGACTGCCGGGGGGAGTGGATCCCCCTGGCCAGAGGCACCTCGTTTCTGGCCTCTACAGTCAGCACATACGTCCTACTGGTTTCATAGTCAATGGGCTGCAAACAAGAGAAAACACAAAACAAGCTGAAAATCGCATTCATGATATTGGTTTGAGTGTTTGTTTATGCATTCAAGAAACACACATTGGATAGGCTGTAGTTTTGAGTTTCACAAGTAAAAAAAAAAATATTATAATGTGCCATTTCTGGTATGAATATAAAATAAGTTGAGCTAGAGTCCTGACTTGCATGGTGCCCTGTGTTTTTCAACATATCCCCGGGGGAATTAAGAGGTGGAGTCTCTTACCTTGACGACTGTGACCAGGCCCTCGTTAGTGGTTGGATCAGTGGGCACAGAGAAGCTGCCGGTGGGGTCGCCCCCGGTGATTTTGTAGACTGCGTTCCAGGCCGGGGTGCCGGGCTGGTCCTTGTCAGTCACCGTCAGATTGGCCACGATGACATTCACGCGGTTTTCAGGCACGTTGCCGAAGAACTGCATGAATAAACCATGACAGTACAGAGCAGCAAGCTGTTAGTGATACTGCAGTGACAGCACAAAATACTAGCAATCTCAGCCTCATGCAGCGCAGCAGGACCAATCTAGGGTAAATAGACATCTAAGGTAACTTATCATGTCGTCATGGCCATCGCGCTCCCTGTCCTCCCCTGATAGCTGTACTGTGGCATTACAAATTTCAGTGATTCACCGTACGGTAAGTGGTTCTTTCAGCGGGGCAGACAGCCTCCACCGTCGCATGTGTCAACATTTGGAAGCGAAATATAACACTTTGCGCACGGATACCCCGCTCGTGTATGAGGATGCCTTCAGAGGTGCAGGCCATGCAGAACCAGAGAGTAAACACAAGAGCCGTCGACTGTATATTGGGGTGAAATACAGGTCCCGCACCCCCATTCACCTCCGCTCGCTCATTTCTTACTAGGCCTGGGTATCGATTTGAATTTCCCAAGTCGCGTCGATTCGATTTACAAGGGCCAGATTCGATTCACTTTAATTTTCAAATCAGTTAAGGATATCACGCAGTACCAATTTTACTTGGATATGGTAGACATTCTCAGAAGAACTAATGCACTTTTAAAATTATTATTCCACTAATATATCAGCCAACTCATCCTTTATTCACAAAACTTCAAACTTTGAAATTGTATGACATAGTAGCGTTATATAAAACTTTTGTCTCAAATGCTGTTGAATATTTTTGATATAAGACAGAGCCATTATGAGCTCAGAGGATTAGAAATCTTCAATAAACATTATTTTAGAACAAATACACAGGGTTTATGCATTTCTATTAAAGGGGTAGACTGGAATAACTGTACAGAGGAACTTAAACTGTGCACCTCTCACTTTCATTTCAAAAGAATTTATAAAAACATGACTTGTCAGATACATGAATTCTGTACAACAATTTGTTAAATCATCCTTAATGGACGAACTGCTTAAAATCTTGTCTTTGTATTTTCAATGAGAAAAGCACAATGGGAACAAAGGCACATGTTTTAGTCTTGTGAAGGCGGCAACAAAAGCTTATGCTTCAGCCTACACCTTTTTGTAAAAGTTATGTACAGTAGGTGATATTGTATTGTAACTGTAATTTTTTGTGTGCATCAAATGACCGAAATAAATCAATCAATCAAATGTTGCCCCATAGATTTGCTTTTTTTGCCCTCCAGGTTCTATTTAAACACAAAACAAGTTTTACCTAGTGCCATTTTGAATCCCTGAGCGATTGTGTAAAGTGCAGAGTCAGCAGTTTTGTAAAACACTAACTTAGCCTTTTGGACACTAATGTTCAACGCAACTTTACACCACCCCCCCCAGAGGCCTAGAAGAAGATGGCTGAACCCTCCTCTTCCCGAATGCAAAAAAAAACGCAAGTCTCTATGACATCTCGTCGCGGAGATATTTGCTAAAGTCGTCAGCGATATCAGGCTATTCAAAGGAAAGGAACGATTGATTTCTTTAAACCCCGCCCTATTTCTTATCACCTATGCCTTCCTTACCGTCTCAGCGGTGAACTCCGGAGGGTTGTCGTTGATGTCGGTGACCCTGATGACAGCCGTGGCCGTGTTGGACAGGCCGTACATGGGGTTGCCCTCCATGTCGGTGGCCTGGATGATCAGCGTGTACTGGGAGACTTTCTGCGGAGAGGCAGGCACAGTCACTCGCATTACTTACACATGACCCGATTTGTAGGAGCTCTATAAATATTTGCGCATCGTTATATACCCATAAGGATCAGGCAGTACAATTTATCACAACTTCCAAAATAAATAAAGTAAATCAGCTTGTTTCTGGGGTTTTGCATTGTGGCAGATTTAACAGGTGACCCTAATAAGCCGTGGAATGCAACATACATAAATATTAACGTCTCCAGCGAAAGTGAAACAAACCTGGCCGGCTTCTTCATTATGATGACTAATGGAGGCTTTTTATACGAATCTGATTTATTCCCTTTGGCTTGTATGCATATGTGAAAGTTATCCCTCTGCTCCACACGCCATCGCGACTCAAACAAATGACTCTTTTCACATTAAAAGCCACTCAGGTAGCGGGCCAGTTGTGGGATAATGAGAACTGGGCAAATTACTTTCATGGTGGCAACTAGCGGACACAAAATGGCAGCCTGGGGGCAGGAGTGATTGAGCAGCCACCAACCTGGATTGCCCTCGCTAGGATTGCACCAACTGGCTAGAGCTTAATGCCGTTTCTAATACAATTTATTTTCCGCTTCTGTGCCGTAAAATACAGGGGTAGAATTTGCAGGATTGAGAAGGGTGAGGGAGAGGAAATATTTAGCTGCTTGGTGATGCACGCTGCCTTCTTGTAAGAGTAAAGAACTGTGAAATGCCCATTTAGGCTTTCATTTACTGACTAATAAGAAAAAAAGAACATTTTGCATGATAGGATCTCTGTGGGCTGGATATTCAAGACTAGTGTTTAGGGAATCATATTGTAGTCATAACAAAACAGCGTCTACTAAGCATATTTTATATATAGTCAGTTCCTATTATGGAGACTGTGAGTACTCTCCCTGTATGTTGCCCATCTTGTTTCAAAACCTAAAACTTTGGATCCTAAGTAATTATTTTGTACAGTAAACATATATTTAAAAAAAAAAAGTTGCTTTTTGATCAGTGTGCTTTCGAAAATTGCTTTCCTTCGTCCTTATTTAATTTGCATAGCTGTGTCTCAATCAAAGTTTTGACCCAAAAATGAAAAGTAACCAAAGCACCCATTACCTGCCTAATTAAATTAGCAAGACAGAAATGAGCATCACCATATGTTTTTTTCTGTCAGTTTTCAAATAGATGATGGTGTGTGGCGACACCTTTTTGACAAGAAGAAACTGTGCCACAACCTATTTCCTCTAAAGCCCTGATGAGGACCAGTATTTGGTGGAAACAGGTTGGGCTCGGAGATATAAATAAAGACTTTTTACACATTTCCTTGTGTTGCTCATTTTTGTACGTGCCTAAACACTCATTTAGATTTTTACCTATTTATTTAAGAATTCAGAGAGAAAAATAGGTTACAACTTCCCACAAATTAATCTTCAAAATGAAGCTATTCCCGAGACGCAACGTTAACATGTCAAATAGTAAACACAGGTGAAAGTGTGAACGTGACGGACCTCTCTGTCCAGGCCCGCAGCCACGGTGATGATGCCTCCGGTTTTGTTGTTGATGGTGAACATGTTGGAGCTGGGGCTCTCGGGGTTCTGGGACAGGATCTTGTAGCGGAGCATGCCGTTGGCCGTCTTGGGGTCGTCTTTGTCGACAGACGTGACGGTCATTACAAAAGTCCCTGCGGCACAGAAAGCAACGTGAGGGGGATATCTGCAGGTGTCGCGCTTTTAAAAACAGCATCAAAGTGTGATCATATTCAGGAGATTGTCAGAAGTGGGGGGTGTATTCGCTATAACAAAAATATACGCATTCGCCTGGCATTGGATACACTTAGTTATGCTGCACACTGTTAAAGCCACAGAATTGCTTCAATCATTGAGGAATGTTTACGCTGATGTCAAAAGCACTTCATATTCAGACTAATTCCTGTGGCACTTGAGTCAATACATAAATAATTTGCATCTCATTTACTGGATAAGAAGGTACACGTATAAAACATGGTTTAGATATACTGAATAGAGTGTAGTTGCAGTTTTTATCTGCAATGCATAGAACTAAATTACCCTTTTAACACATTTAAAATGGGTAACTTTAATGTAAACAAATATGACAAGGCAAAGAATTGGGAGCGGAAAAATACTTCCCACGGATTCATTTTCAAAGTGCAGCTGTTCAGAAACATTAAGTTAATATGGATAGTTTACTTTGATAAGATGCAAAGTTGTGTGGACTTTTGGCAAAAAACAAAACCAATCAAACAAAAAAGAAAGCCTAAATTGATTCTGAAAAGGTTTGTAATATTTTGGAACCATACAGTATTTGATATATAGTAAGTAAGCCATTATTATTATCATTATTATTATTATTATTAATTTACGTCCACTTTGGCATCTCAGTTTAAAGTGCATATGACACATTAGACAAAATAAGATAATACTTTATTGATCTCACAAGGGAGAAATTCACTTGTTACAACAGCTCTGTTTACCAAAATATATTTAACACCATTATACTTAAGATATAGTTCAATTTTATACTTAATTTTTTTTTTTGTGAAGTTTATTATTTCACTTCCTTAATGGGCACGAGCATAGGAGGTGGCATACGTAAAGGTAAACGAGTCTGGAACAAGAATGGAGCTTTACCTGTATCGATGTCACTCATGTACTACAAATTTAAATTATTTCCCCCAACTTTTCTTCATTAAATTGTCACTTGAAGTAAAAGTAAGGTATTAGATATTATCCATCAAAGTTAATCATAATTACAAAAGCATTAAAGCCTGTCATACGCACTTTAACATGCCTCCTCTGAAATGTGCTGCCCCCACAGTCCCCCCCCACCCCCCCCCCCCTCCCCCCACAGTCCCCCACAGTCCCCCACAGTCCCCCACAGTCCCCCACAGTCCCCCACAGTCTCCCACAGTCTCCCACAGTCTCCCACAGTCTCCCACACTCCCCCACACCCCCCCCCCCCCCCCCCCCCCCCCCCCCCCCCCCCCCCCCCCCCCCCCCCCCCCCCCCCCCCCCCCCCCCCCCCCCCCCCCCCCCCCCCCCCCCCCCAACAACCCCCCCCCCTCCCCCACACTCCCCCACACTCCCCCACACTCCCCCACACTCCCCCACACTCCCCCACACTCCCCCACACTCCCCCACACTCCCCCACACTCCCCCACACCTGGACTGGCTGCTCATTGGCTGCGCTGCCTGAGTGGTGCTTGGTCTGCTCCATTACCTGGCTTGGAACCCTCTGGAACGGTGCCATTCCACATCTGATGAGTGAACTCGGGCCTGTTGTCGTTCATGTCGATCACATTGATTACAATGTCAATAGGGTTTTCGACTTGGTTGCCGTTCAGGTCCACCGCGTGAGCTCTCAGCTGTCGAAGGAGGGGAGAAAAAAAATTATAATGAGAGAAAAACATTATCACAGCCAGACACAAAGCTCCGTGAAGCGAAAAGAGGCGCACGCACAAGGTTGTTTGTAAATGCAAATCATATAATTTAATGAACAACCTTGTATGCAGATTTATTATGAAGACCCTATAGCTGGATATTGAGTTAGAGGACAGAATTGTATAGAAGAAAATGTCAATGAGAAAATATGGATAAAGACTTAGTTAAAGGTTAATATGTGAGAAATTACTTGGTCTATGCAAATGAAACACAAACTGACATAAAGTTCAAGTCTAAACAAAAACAATGATCTTTTTCTCACTAGTACAAAAAAAACTATGCAATTTAATATTGTGGGGTTTTGTGTTCAACTTCTCAAAGTTGTGTGGACTGGAGCGTTGAGGACATTTTTTGCTTCCTGAGCTGATGTAGTAATGTGCACAATATAGTCCATATAGTCCATATAGACCCTTTCGCTGCTTACATCATGAGTGACGTCAGCTGGAGGCAGGAAGTGAGCAATAGAAATAAGATGAAACTAAAACTAGTGATTATAAGTGTAAAACTACAACAAAAAAACGTCGTCCTGTCGTGGCTTAAGGCGCAATTACAAGAAAAATTACATTTGAGACTACAAAATTAGGTTTTATCTGATATTTACCACATTTGTTTATAGCTACTATGACAACAGCTACAATGAATCTAGCTTTATGCCTCCAGCTAAGCCTGGGAATGTTAACAAACAATGAAAGGGTCTATAAAAACTATGAGAGCCTTTGCTGCACTGGAAAACACCCGGACGACTGAGCGCTTACAGTACATAAACAGCTTTCAAAAAGTGGTGAATCTCTCATAAATTCCTTCTGAAATATTGCCTCAAATTCTTAAAACACTGTAGACCAACCTCTGGGTCCGTTTAATGAACAACCTTCTAATTGTGCATTAGTAGAGCTAATCTCCCACATGACGGTGGGAAGGAATTTCACTGCTGCAAAAAGGGCAGGCTGCTCTCATGATTGGGTCAAGGATGGGGAAAGACAAAACAACAAAAAAAACATGTTTAGACTAACTCAGACCCGAGCCACAAAGCCGGCGCTGCCAAGCAATTTTATCTGGAATTCAATAAGTTCTTTTGCAATTGTTATTTAGAAAAGAAAGCCCATACTGAGTCAGTCTCCCGTTGCAATAACACATGTCAGCTCCTCAGTGATTATCCGGATAAACAAGTGGACATAATACAGCTGCTATTTGTCGAGTGCACTTTGGGATTAAAAGCAGTGGGTAATCATCACAAAACTGTTCATTACCCGCTAATAGTAGCTTTTTTTTTTTCTTGGATTATAGTCTGACCGTAAGATATTGCAAGGAATCAGTATGGCATATACTTGCACCAACCAAAAGGAGGGAAGAGCAACAACTAAGCAACAACAACAACAACATTTTCAATGGTTGCTTTACTATGGATTTTGATAACTAGGTTTTTATTCTTCATGCTTTCTTCATGATAATTCACCCCATAACTAAGGGATCCTCTGTTGTTATTACTGTATAGAGTATAGCGAGATATGGACAGCGCTTATGGAGAACCTTTCAGATTGAAACAGAAAAAAATAAACTAATACTAGCCACTAAACACCAGGGCCCGAACAATGAAAGGAATATCACACACTCACATCTGCTGCTTAATGTACATCTGTATGTCCCATTCACGCTGTTGTTTTGTGTCAAATGTGTTATCTTTATCCATTTTCAAGCATGCATTTATAGTTTTATAGTTTTTACAGTTCATCATTCATCACTATTGCAAGTTTATGTTTCATGTTGCACAATTGCATCGAAGGAAATTCCTAGTTTGCCAATCCTTTCACTGACGATGGCAAAAAAAAATCTATTCCGATTCGGGTTAAATATTCCCCAATTCTGTCAGTGCATTCATTTTACAGCCTGAAAATGTCTGATTGTGCATGGTCAATATTTTGTGGACCCGTTTTTAGTGTGCCTGTGATATCTTGGTGCACATGAACGCTCGAACTGCAGTGACAGATAAGAATGACTAAAAAGCCAAAATGCTTAGAGCCATGAGCAGCTTGATTTAACGCTAAAGCAGAGGCTGTTTAATATGGCATTAGTCTTATACAGTACAAACGGGTTTACAAAAGTGAACATTATCTTACAGAAAAGATATTTACAATGAATTTAATCAGTAATAACATCGGCCTTTACATATACTGTATATCAGCTTTTCAACTGCCTTCAGATCAGTATCATATCCGCATACCACAACAATATCGGGTCCATCTATATTTAATGCTTTTCCACATAAAATGTCAAGTGAATAAATTTCCAAGTGCCATGATATTAAAGACCATTGGAATGTAATGCCAAGGGCAGTAATGCAAAAAGCAGCATTAGCCTGAACTAAGGGTTATCGCTGTACGTCGCGTCACTTCAAATCTTTCAAAGTCCCAGACGGATCGCTTTTGAAAAGCCGGTGCAAAAAACCGGTCTGCTAAAATCATTTGCAGCTTGTCGGGGGGAAATTTACAGTTCTGTGCATTTATGTGTCACTTTTATTGCTTGTAATGAGTGTGTTTTTATGGAGATGGTGGCGTCGGACTCACATGAAAGTTGGAGATGTGTTCGCGGTCCAGGGGCTTGTTGACGGAGAGCTCGCCGGAGATGGGGTCAATGATGAAGATGCCGGTGGGGGGCTGGTCGGCGCCCGGCCCGGTCACACTGTAGCGGAGGGAGCGGTTCTTGTCGTGGTCGGAGCGGATCTGCCGAGGGAAACAAGTGGATATTATGTGGATTAAATATTTCAATTATATGTCAAAGTATGTAATGTTGGATTTCTATGAGCTGCATGAGGTTTCAAGCACATGCTTCTCCGTATGTGACAATGCTATTTTTGCTTCTTTTTTGTTTTCATACAACAGCTGGAGGACTGTATAATAGGGATAAGTTGGAGAATCCTTTGCCTTTATGTTAGTTTCCAAACTGGTTTTAGCCATGTGATCTGGCAACCGTGAGTATGGGGCCAAGGCTGCTTTTGTCTTGGGAACCAAAACATAAAATATAACTTCCACATCATGTATTTTTGTGGAAAATAAATATATAAATACAAAATTCAACATTGCAATTGGCTCTATGCATAACGTTCGAGTCAAGGTAGCACGAGCCCAACAAACGCCACCTTCATTCCCGGTTACGATATTAGCATAGCATTAGCATAGCCTACTTACCCTCGTAGTTGTGGATATAACTCGATACATGAATAACCATCAACGACGTCCACAAGATAGTCGCCTCTCGTCTCCCAGCTCCAATAAGCAAGAGGGAAAAGGGCTTCGAACTGTATCAAGGTACATCCACAACTACGAGGGCAATGTGGGCTAATGCTAATGCTAATACTGGAACAGGAAGCAAACGTTATGCAGAGTCAATTGTTATCAGTAAAACAAATGTTTGATTTGTACATGTTATATACCTCACATCTGGGAACACAGACAGGTCACGTCTATGAAATATTTACAAAAAAAAAACCCTCTACCTTTGAGATACAGTATACAGTATGTGGCACAAAAGTCTTTCATGAATGTGGCTGGTTGAGAAGTTGTTTAGTAACTACGCATTGCTTCTTCAGATAGATTTTTAGTTTAGTATATACTATATATATATATACTATAACAACAACGAGGTCACGTACTTGCACACCGCCGACAGTTGACACTTGTTTATTCCTTTTTGTTGAAATGCATTGTTGTATAAAAAGCACATTCCATTTCAGATAAAGAAATTGTTTCCCGTATTGTATTCATTTATTCACATGTTGCTCTCATCTAGAAAAATATCTGGAATGGCCATGGGATTGATTCATTTCAGCAAATAAAACAATGAATTATGAATTCATTATAATAGGCAGTAATCTGTGTTGGTGTGTACAGGAAGGTGTAATCCCTGCTGGCCATTTCTGCTTGTCGCACCTCCTCCACTGCCCATGATTACTATTATTACTAATATATATGACTAATAGGGCTGGGTACCGTTAAACGATACCAGTATCGGTATCGAAAAAATAATGAAGGTACTACCGATATCGAAAAATAAATTGGTACCGAAAACTGGTACCGAAAAAATATTTATCGAAAGCAAATTTGTCTTCCTGGTGGATCTGAGACTGCAGTAAAGAAAGGGCTGAGGTGTTTCAGCTCAAATAAATGATAAAAACACTAAAAGAAGAATTTATTCTATTTTATAGAATAAATGATCATTATTGTTCTGTTTTATGGTTCTACAACAAAACTAAAATCAAGCACGAGGATAAATGACTGGATTTGAGAATATTAGTCTTGTTTAGAGTCTTGTTTTTGACTAGATTAGACATATTTACTACTGTCATCTAGATTATTTGGTTTATTTCATGACAATTTTTACTGATTCTAAGGTAATCTCACTTGATTAGGGAAATAAAACTGCCCAAAGACCAATTTTCTTACCCCATTGGTAAATTAATTTAAATAAAAAAGGAACTAAGTAGAAATCTATTGAAGCAAGTCAAAACAAGTGGTTACAATTAGGTCAAATGAGCCACTAAAACAGCTCAAATTTAGATAAATAAGATGAATTTGGGTCATTTAACCTTCTAGATATTTACTTTTTTGTGCAGATGACCAATAATTTAGTATAGGTATCGAAAAAGGTATCGTTCAGGTATCGGTATCGTAAACCAAGTATCGTTAAAGTGCTAGTATCGAAAAAACATGAAAGGTACCCAGCCCTAATGACTAATGCTTTAAATAACACATGCACACACTAAAACTGACCATAATCCAAATACTTCCACTATGCTAATACGCTGAAATCCCAATGTACACACAAGCCTTTAAATGGTTGATGACGCTATGCTAACAATCACTCACTGCATAGTTAAAACAGTGCTCTCCATTCACTATACAAGCAGTGGCCGGGCTGTGCCGTCTTTCCTGTTCTCTGTGTAATCCGAGCCCCCTTTGTGCCTCCAACCCTGATTCATGCTGAGCAAACAGAGTGTCATTCTGCTCTCACCCCCCCCCCACCCCCACCCCCCGAAACATGCCTTCTAATAAAACTGGATTACACTACTCTCGTATATTGTCCGTAACCCGATACAAAAGAAGAATGCAGGCGAAAGATTCTACCTTTTAACAACCACCCACACCGGCCCTGACGGCTGAAATGTCGGATATAAATGAATACATGCGCGTTTGCCCTTGAGTTGTGATAAAGGGAGTAAGAAATATCGCAGCCGAGGCCAGAACAATTGCACTAGTGGGCACTTTGGATTTCTCTGTGCTTCTAAATAATGCCAGGTAGCTCTGGTAACAGCTGCCCCCCTCAAACGCTAGATAAATAATACAGCCCTGACCTTTGGAGAAGCAGTGTAAATATGAAGCGTTTTGTGGAAAGGCAGGAGCCGCGATGCCACTGACCCTTGGAATAGGAGCTCACAGGCCGAAGGGGACCCGCACGGCTGTCATATCAGGCGGATGTTTTGGAGTAGGGCTAGTGAGGCTTGTGTCATGGCTGAGTTTAGTAAAAAGGTGTCGGATTTCGAATAGTGAAAGCTGAGAATTAAAAGATAAAACTATCCAACCCTTAAATTATGACAATTCATACAGCAGAAGTCCGTAAGTTTGCAAAATGAAGAGAGAGATCCATTTTACAAGTTAACAATCTAGCGCCCAAACCAAAAAAAAGGTTTATGAGGCATTTCTAAACAGCTGAGAAACCAGCAAACCACCACACGAGGACCATCATCCTCTAACGACAACAATGTCTCAACTAAATGACTAAACTAAATGGCTTTCTTATTTCCCCCCAATAATCTAAAACTAGTCCATGTTTGGAAAGGTTCATTGTGTGGTTGTGGATCCTCAAGGAAGATGAGTGAAAATCTCTGTCAAATGGCACACAGCTTCATTGCACTATAGTTTCTGGACTTTTTCCCACAGTTATGGCAGAAGAAGTGTCTATAGGATGATGGAAGAATTAAAATATCATTATAGTGTATAACAAATATCAGGGTATATGCTGGAACCGTGAAGTCTAATTTAATACCTTTATAAGACTTTTAAAACACTCTCAAAACATGCATACCACATTAACTCCTTCATGTACTTTTTAAAATGTCCAAATACATTTCAACTTTGACCATCTAAAAAAATAAATAATAATAAATCTATTCAATTAAAACTTAAATTAAGACCTCCTAAATCGTGATTATGTCTTTTTAATTATTTTTAAAGACCATCATTTTGGTGAATTGGAATTAAAAACCAAAGCCTTTTTAACCCAGCGGACTCCCAGTATATTAGAGCACAGGATTAAACTACTGTATCATTGCAATTCCAATATATTTGCCTATTATTAGCACGTGCAAATATGAGAAATTGTCAGAAGTCTAAAGGGCTGTGAGCACTTTCACCCCAGCAGCGCATGTGCCTGTGATACAGTGGTAGGTGTGCAGCGTTACCCTGACTAGCTCCTGGGGGAACGGGCCTCGGGAGTTCTCGGGCACATTGATTGGGGGGATGACCCAGTCTCGTTTCATGCGCTTCAGTTGGCTGTCGGCACTTCTCGACGGGAACATGATTTCCTTCAGATCCTGCGACTTGACTGGAGGGACTTCCTGTGTCTGGAATCAGAAAAGTGAATAACAAGAGTTAGTGACAATGTCGAAGGGAAGAACAGGCAGAGCACAAGGCAAGAGCATCTACGGCACACTGTAGGTTCATGTGCGGTCAGAGTGTTGCATTAGGGGAAAGCTTAAGGTCCAGGGTTACAATCTTATAAGCAGTGTTAGGAGTAACTAAATACATGTATTTAAAATATGTATTCAGAATACTCATTTAGAGTAACTGTATTCAGGTACAAATACTCTCTCATTTGAGAGTATTTCGAATACAGTTATTTTTCAAATACCAAAGGAATACAGAGAGGAAGAGAGGAAGGAGAGAGAGAGAGGAAGAAGAGAGAGAGGAAGGAGAGAGAGAGAAAGGAGAGAGAGAGAGGGGAAGAAGAGAGGGAGAGGAATGAGAGAGGGAGAGGAAGAAGAAGAGAGGGAGAGGAAGGAGATAGACAGAGAGAGGGGAAGGAAAGAGGGAGAGGAAGAAGAGAGAGAAAAAGAAGAGAGAGGAAGGAGAGAGAGAGGAAGGAGAGACAGAGAGAGGGGAAGGAAAGGGGGAGAGAGGAAGGAGAGAGAGAAAAAGAGAGAGGGAAAGGAGAGAGGAAAGAGAGAGAGAGGAAGGAGAGACAGAGAGAGGAGAAGGAAAGAGGGAGAGAGGGAGAGGAAAGAGAGAGAGGAAGGAGAGAGACAGAGAGAGAGGAAGAAGAAACAGACAACAGTTGGTGTAAAAGTGTTGCTACATATTATATTTATACAAAAATATAATGCAAATCGAGGTGGTAGTATCTAAGTATTCAGAATACAGTACACTGATTGGGCAAAGTAACTGAATACATTACAAAATACATTTTAAGACAAGTATTCAGTATTCTGGAACTGAATACAATTTCAAAGTATTCTCCCCAACACTG
>OMNZ01048064.1:0-13183 GCA_900303255.1 Lesueurigobius sanzi | reverse complement strand
CTCGCTTGGCACAAGGTGCGCATTGGCAGAGCAGAGACACAGGTTAATGGAGCTAAATATCACAGTATAGCCTATCCACTTGAACAATGAAGACTACACCACTGTCTTCACTCAAAAAGCAGAATGAAACTAGGTCTGCCCGAGGTCGACCGCATTCACACCACACCTGGGCCACACCTGGGCCATCGATAGCTTCTCTACTCAAAATAACAATCCAAGCAATTTTCTTCATTATGAATATCTGACTAATTTAGTATATCCCTAAATAATAAATTGTCTCTTGAATTGGGTCATCTTGATCAGGGCTGGGAATCGAGTTGGTTTGATTCACAAGGGCCCGATTCGATTCATGATTCACTCTGATTTTCAATACAGTTAAGGATATCACACAGCACCAATTTGACATGGATATGGTAGACAGTCTCAGAAGAACTAATGCACTTTATTATTATTATTCCACTAATATATGCTTCTATAAATATAAAAGGCTAACCTAAGGCTGACCTTCTATGTGCCATCTGTGTTTATTCTTCATATTTTTGCATATTTTAGAAAACAAAAAAATTTGTCTTTTTTTGCACAAATGAAACTCCAGACTTTTGCCCTCCAGGTTTTATCTAAACAGAGGCAAAAAACAAAACAAGTGTTTACCTAGTACTGTTGTGGGTGATTGTGTAAAGTGCAGAGTCAGCAGTTTTGTAAAATGCTAACTTAGCCTTTTGGACACGAATCTTCAACGCAACTCGACTTCCCAAAGGCCTAGAAGCACATGGCTGGGCTCATTTTAAAGCCTGGACCTCCTTCTTCTATGACATTTCATCGCAGATATACGTGTGGCCACGCCCCTATCTGTCGCGGTAAAATAATCAATTTCTGTTATTTTTTAATCAATATCGAGCTATTCAAAGGAAAATCGATTCAAATAGATATTAAAAAATCGGCCCAAATCCACACTCTAATTCGGACACAGCCATGGCAACCGCAGAGCAAGAAGGCACCTGATTGGCCAGTTATATTTTGTTAAACTTAAAATCTTAAAGAACATTGAAAATATTAAAAGACAAGAACAGGACGGTGTAGCGTATCATATTAATAAACAATCTCTTACCTCATCTAATGATGAGGTAAGAGGTATTTCGCCCTCTTACCTCATCTAATGATGAGGTAAGAGGGCGAAATAGTTTCAATAGGCCCTTTTCACGTGACGTCACGCCGCCGCCATTTTCCCTCAGGGCAGTGCGGGCGCACTTCCGGTGGCGCTTTATCCCTATGCAGAAGGAGGCGATTTTATAGTGTATTGAAAAGGAGTACCTTTTTTAAAAAGACAACGTTGCTCTTAAATGTGCCTTGTATTTTTGTAATTAAAATGTAATACAATATAATCTATCATAATTTTAGCAGCAGGGAGTATTTTTCAACCACAACACTGTCCACTTGATTGTGCTATTTCTGGCATCCCTGATTCAAATTAAATTATAACCAGCATTTATGTACTTACTGAAATAATGTTTTATTAATGAATAAGCTCATTTGTTAACCAGATATAGCTGGTTCTTATTGTTGAATAATTGCTAACACAACAGCCTCAACAACTAGCACACATAAAGCCACATTTTTGAAAGTTAATGGATTGCAGCACTATTAACTGATCTTTCACTAGGTAACTAAACTAAAGTTTACACAGACTTATCCATAACGTGAGTAACTACATCAGAAACGTCCTGCCCAAATGTGTTACCATCATGGTTAGCCATCATGGTTAGCCATTAGCTCCGCAAACACTGCCTCTTTATCAACACACAATTATCTTTCGGCCAAATTTTTACACTCTACACAACGTGTAACTTGTGGTCAATGCTCATTTACCTTACATTTGACGATCGCCGCGAATTTCTGGAAGTTATGACTCTTGGAAATTAAAATCGCCTCCTTCTGCATAGGGATAAAGCGCCACCGGAAGTGCACCCGCACTGCCCTGAGGGAAAATGGCGGCGGCGTGACGTCACCGTGAAAAGGGCCTATGGAAAGTCAATAGGAACGTCCGGGTTTCTGGTGCCCGCCCCCGTACGCTAACTGACTTCACTGAGGACTAGCCAATTGTACCTCTATTATAATTTATTCTCTCATGAAAACACTTGTAATTGAAATGCTATGTAGCATGGCTTTAATCGAGTGTATAGTAAATAGAAACTTTGCTATAGCACCAGTGTCTCTTTCCTGCTGCTATCTGAAACCCAGCTGATAAGAGAATATAGTAGCATTATTTAGAGCCAGACAAAAACATGTTTGCTTTACACGGTCATGGTCCAATAGGTCATGCTGATCTTCTCATGAAATTAGACTCCAGGTCATAAGCGGCCAGTACATGTCCACTTACTGGCAAGAGACAGAGTCCAACTTGTGCAAAATCAATATGGACCGTTGCAAATTTTGTTGGTTATATTGGCCTGTGTAGCTAAATCATCTGATGCTTAGCTAATGCCTTCAGTGATAATCTACAATGTAAATATAATATATATTTTATATAGCGCTTTATCCACCTTGAGAAGATCCTGAAAGCGCAAGGTGGGTGACGTGTCTTGCCCAAGGACACAACGACAGTGTGCAAATGCGGCAGCCGGGATTCGAACCCCCGACCTCTCGATCATAGGACGAAACCGCTCTACCACCTGCGCCACCATCGCCCAAGAATAATAATAAATAATCTTGAAATAACTGAAAAATGGATACATGAAAAGTGTTTCCAAAATTTTGACTGGTGCTGTATATCCCGTCTCCAAGGAGTTGATGTGTAAAACCTGCCATCCCTGTAGCTTTGATCGACACAAATGTTAAACTCTGTGGATTTCACCGCTGCAAAACATTGTAATTGCAATATCCATATCACGAGATCTTCCATCTGACAGGGATTTGTACATACCACACAGAATAAAACAAAACACATTGCAACAAAAATAAAAAAAAAACAGTTTATTTACTGAAAAAATAATAATAATTTTATGAAAAATATTGCAATATAATATTTTTTCCCCTCATATTGTGCTGCCATAATGGAAATGTAAAAAGCGGGGGGAAATAAATGAAATGAAACCTGGATCTTAAGTTTGCAACTCCAAATCGCAAATATTTTTGTTCCCTTCCAAAATAGTGTTACGCTGATGAACGTAAAACAGCTTATATCCTTTAGCCCCCAGATCACTTCTTAGAGAGATGTAACTTCACAGAACAGCCGTGTAAACTGCTCTCAAATATTAACAAAATACTGAAAAGAAAGAATTGAGTCTAGTATTTGTACAAAAGCAATGGTTGAGTCTGGGTCACCGTGAGGATGATGGGCCTATCCCTGATGTAAAGCATTTTATGTTTCATTCATTCTGCCAGGAGTTGCCTTGCAGATGAAAAAATGGGCAGTATTTTTTTTGGCAAAGTTACCGGTCACACTGGTGCCATGAGTGTTTGGTGTCACGCTCCGATTCGTCCTTTCTGTCCCCATGCAAAGTGTGACTTCCCAAGAACACTTCAAACAAATGAGAAGTGAAACATCACATTAGTGCTGTAGCCAATGTGGTTAATAAAGCAATAGTGCAACAGTCTCACCCCTTAATACAAGTATGTATTACTAAGTAAGTATTTACACAGATCATTAGGCAGTATAAAGTAAGGCGTTTGGAATTGCTCTTAATAGATAGAACTCATAAACCATCAGTGTGTTCATTATGGTCAGTATGCTGTTTGTTAATATTGATGTCTTTCTTAATTTAAGTGCAAGATTTCAGTGTGTTCGAGACATTATTCCCAAATATTGCGTCGATAGCAAATCAACCAAAAAATGCTACTAAATCAAGGACTTTTGGAACAATAAATTGGAACATCATAGAGTCTGGTGCCAACATGAGTCACATTTCCTGTACATGGGTAGAAACAAATTAGCTTCTATGGCACAAAGTCGCAAACCTAAAAAAAAACAAAAACCCTTCAAACCAAGTATCCAAGTAACCAGTCTTACCTGTCCCGTGTAGAGAGCCCAACTGTCCTGCCATTCGCTGGTCTACAAGCACCAAGTGGCAGACGACAGCGAGCCGAGAGAGAGCCAGCGAGTGTGTGTCGGGATGGTAAGTGGGAGGGAACTGTTGCTCTTCACACGACCACAGGCTATTCTTCCCCCCTCCCTCCCTGTCTCTTGGTCTTCCCCCCTCCCTCCCTCCCTCCCTCCCTCCGGGTCTCTCTCTCTCCGGGTCTCTCTCTCACTCTGTGGAAATAGGATCAGTGGGACAAGCAGAGCCGACAGGTCTACTTTTTTGAGAGGTAGTTTCTTGACAGTTTGCAAATTGCTCCACAACTAAAGAATTCACATGGAGCCACTTCTCCTTACTCATTTGCTAGTCTTCAAAGTAAAATGTAATTTATGATGAATGTATTAGCACATACCAGGGGTGTGTGTTGCCTTGTACCTGGTTCGTATCACAACACATAGGTCACGATACGATAGAGCTCTATTCTGAACTAAAAAGGTCAGAACAGTGATTGTGTAACTTTCAGCAGCTTCTCCTTTCCAAACAGATTTCTCCTGTGGGGGACTAGTAACTTAAACTAACTCATATGTTTTTGATATATAGTTGGAGCTCTTAGTGGTCAATAATAGAAACTTAACCCTGTTGAAATATACCATCACTGGCACAGCTCATTGAAAAGCTCCTCCACAACATGCATCACCTTTATGTGTTGACTCATGGGGAAACCAGGTCCCTGCCTCCACTTCATTACTACCATGATATAAGTGGAACACGTTTGTGTCCTTTTTGTTTGTTTTGCTTTGGTAATAAATGCTACAAATATAAACCCCTTTTGCTGGGTTGTGTTACAAAAGTGATGAGGACAGGGGAGCCAGGGAGCTGTGGCTCTTCATAAGTTTAAAATGAGCTGGAGTCGGAGCGTCCCGTGTTAAACCTGCTCTGAACTGCAAGAGACAAAGTGGAAACAAGCCACTCCTGCATAACACGATTTCAATTCTTGAGCCAAACAATCTCCAAATGAATAAAATCGAGTTGGAACGATTCTTTAGGCATGTTCCATTGTCTGAGGTTTTCTGAAAGAGACCCGCAATTGGAGGCGCATAAACTATTAAATAAAAACTATTAAATTATTGCTTCTGAACTCAGGTAATTGGACACATTTCTACAGTTTTTTTTTGCCTAAATGCTGAATAAATGAATTTTATTTTCAAACTCAAAAAGAATCATTGGAAGAATCGTGATTTCAATCTTGACCAAAAAAATCGTGATTCTCATTTTTTCAAAAATCGAGCAGCCCTAGATGCTACTGTTACTCTGGCGGGCTGGACCCTGAGCTGCCATCTAGTGGTCAGGAGTAAAGGTGCAGCTCCAAAGTCAGACACTGCAATGAATATTTCACCTAAAAATACAGATAAGAAATCCGGACGCATTTTGAATCGATACGAGAATGGACCGTGGCAATATCACGATATAGAGTATATCGCCAAATCGATCATTTTTACCACCTATAGTGGCTAGTAACTCTTGAAAACCACTAGCCACAGTGGCCACTGGCCAAAATAGTTCATGCCAATCTCTCGTCTGACCCAGCAGTCAGACACCATTTTATTTAAATACTTTCTTTTTGATCAAACCAGTTTAGCTTTAGAGGAAGACAGTCATAAACCAGTGGACTCACTCATGGCTCTGATGACCTGGCTGGATGTACGTATGTGCATGTGTACGTGCACAGAGTAGAGCAAGCAGATACAGCTGAATGCTAACACTGAGGAGAGAGACACAGGCAACAGCTGTGAGCAGAGGAATCTCCAGCTGCTGCAGGACGACTGGAGCTGGACAACAGTTCAAACAGCAAATATTCAGCTGGGGAAACACTGCTTAAGGGGAGACACTACAGGCAATTTAGGCCCTGACACATAAAACATAAATATGGAAAAAATGCTCATTTTCAGTCATTTTCTATCAGTAATATACAGCAAATTGCAAAAGCTTCAAATTGATATCACTCGACTTAGTCGTTCCGTGTTCACAGTGACTCGCCTTAAGAAGGGATTCGGCTTTTTAACCGTGGTATAAAGAGTTGTACCTCAAAAACATGACTGGTCATTTTTTGCAGTACAGAGTGGTTAGCGCTCATGCTTCACAGCCAGAAGGTCCCGGGTTTGATCCCGGGCCAGGACGGGGCCTTTCTGTGCGGAGTTTACATGTTCTCCCCGTGTCTGCGTACAACGTAGTTTATTCAATCCATTGCAAGGGAAAAAATGTAAAGAGCATTACATTGGAGACAAAACAACTACTTCATAGAAGGCTTTATCAACACCACACAGAAAGCTCTAGTGGTCCTCAGTCGGCTGTGCATCTCCATCTCAAAGTCACACATCACACATTTGAAGACTGTGAAGTTAAGATTTTAGCAAAATAAAATAGATAGTTTGAGCGCGGAGTAAAAGTATACCGTCCATTAATGTGAATTTATTATTAACGTGATTTTAAGCGCTGCAGAACTAAGTTTCTCTGCAAGTTTCCCACGGAGGTTAATGAGTGACGCATAGCATATCCATGGGGGAGCCGCATGAGCAGTGACGGCCAAAGGAATCATGGGGGAGTCTCAATAGCCTCCAAAATCACATCGTACTAGGGATGGCGACAACTAAACATTTTCTTGACCGGCCACCGAGGCTCATTAGCCGGTTAAAACCGGTTAACCGGTGAGTTTAAACTACGCTCTAACAGACATTTCTAGCCGCGCCTGCAATCTCGCAACTCTGTGGCATCTGCCTCCCGCTCACACACACACTGCCCTTCCACTCATGTCACTTTTTAAAAATCCGCTACAACAGCAGCGGTCCCCAACCTTTTTTGCACTAGACCTCTTTAATAATAGGCATTATTTTCACAGACCGGCGACATGTGGCATAAATACAGCAAGAATAAGTTGTGCATGAAAAGTAAACTCACCAAACACTGGAGCCCTGGGCTGGTTTCTCTGCTTCTGTCCTTCTTGTTCATGTTTTATCTTCTTTCAAAAAACTCCAAAGGTTTATTTTAATCCAGAGTGTCTTCATGTGCCGATGTGCCATTGCCTCGTTTGTTTTCCTGTCTCCATTATTTATCTTATTTTATATCTATATTTATGTTTCATGTTGCACGAGTACACCAAAGTAAATTCCTAGTCTGTGAAACCTTCATTGACAATGGCAATAAACTCTATTCTGATTCTGACATATTATGCAGAGAGAGGGCATAAGAGAGTCACCTGTATCGATACCCATAGTTTAAGTTTAAGCCTCCTTTCTCTTGGAGGTCTTGGGCTCTTCTCGCTCGTCAGTTGGCCTTTTTCGCGTTGCAAAAAAGATGTTTATTTTTTACTAATTTTCGCATATATTATATTAATATAGGTGTATATTTATATTTATATATATAATATTTTTTAATATTTATTATTTATAATATAATATATATAAATATATAATCCCTGACGGTGACGCAGCACATACACACACACCACGTAGCAGGAAGCTCCAAATAAACGTGCAAGATAGCTAAAATGAGTCAAAATAAACGTCTTCGGAGAACTTTTTGCAACGAGAAAAAGGCCAACTGATGAGCGAGAAGAGCCCAAGAGAACTGGAGTCTTACATAAACTATGCTACAGATGACTCTATGCCCTCTCTCTGCATAATATATGGAGACAGGAAAACAAAGGAACGAGGCAATGGCACATCAGCACATGAAGACACCCTGGATTAAAATATAAACCTTTTTGGAGTTTTTTGAAGGAAGAAAAAACGTGAACAAGGACAGAAGCAGAAACAAGTTTGCAGAGAAACCAGCCCAGGGCTTCAGTGTTTGTTTGATGAGTTACTTTTTATGCACTTAACCCATTCCTGCTGTATTCATGCCAGATGTCGCTGGTCCATGAAAATAATTATTAAGCTATATAGCACGGCTATATAGTCCCGCAGACGCGGAGGAGCATAAGCAGAGGACAAATGGCTCCTTAGTTTCGAAATGGTTTGGGTACAAGGTGATTGCGTTGAAAATAAACATTGCCACAGCTCATTTAAGAAAACGACAGCTCCAAAGAGACGCTATGTAGTAGCGTTTAATCCACCACCTATAATAGCCTCATTTAGAGATCATTTTTTTTTACTTTTAAACCGACAGCCGTTAACTTTAAATTGGCTAACATAGATATGGTCAACCAGTCAAATAGTCATCGGTTAACATCCCTACATCGTACCTGTCATAGCACCTTCCATACACGACCCAGGCGTCGCGGTGAGAAGTGAGAAAAGAGCCTGGCTCTATAGTCCTGCAGCGGCACACTGGCCTCTCTCCGGCTCCTCCCACTATCCGCACTCATTGCAACTTTTCCAAAACTCTTCAAATTCTCTGCAGTCAGCACTTATGATCAGTTACATGATCTGCTTATGTGCTACGCCGCCACAGAGTTAACATAGCTGGGCAGTGGCTCTGCCTCTCTTCTCCCTCTGAGCGCGGCCATCACCTTTCTCTTTCGCTAACCAGACTCTGTTTTGCCGATATATGGCATCTGACAAATAAACACTACGTGTGCGTTTAGATCGCTTCCATTCAGTGCTTCCGTGTCCGTTCATGTGGCTGTACGAGCTTTGGAGTCGCATTGAACTATATTGAACCAGTGGCTGAAGTTGAATAAATGAAATGGCTAAACACGAGTGCAGCTGTATCCCACAGACACCACCTTAACTAACACATGTTCTGGGGAAACCCTGAATAATAATTATATGTGTAGTTACACGTTATTTTCAGACTAACATATGGCAGGTGTGGTGGAAAAGTACTGTCCACCCTGATATTAAACTTTTAATATTGAACTTCTGACCGGTTCAAACTTGATGCTAAATGTTTGACCTTTTAAAAGGTGATTTCACGTGTGCAGCACTCAGCTGTTAGGCTCTGTATGTCTCCTTTCGTTTCCAGTTCTGCAGCTCTATGGCTGCAACACTTCCTGTTAGATGTATCTGTCCTCCAAAAAGAGTAGCACAAACATGTTCAGAAATTGGGCTAAGGGTCATTCATGCTTAGACAAGAAGGGGTGTGTTTTTTCCACTACGAGCAACCTTCTGTGTGTATATAAGGTTAAGTGATTCTGTCTTCGGGGGTTCTGGCACCTGCAACTCTATTGTCACGGACTTGTAGTGTCATCCCCTCTTTGCAAAGATTATATACAGTTTTGTTTTCATTTATTTTTACTTCAATAAATCACCAAAAGACATCTGTTGGTTTCTCAACCTTTCTTTCTAAATATTTCAACCACACAGGCTACTTAAACTAGTATCCCTGCAAAGTTTTTAGGTTTACTAGGCCTACAGAAGATCAGTGCGTGCTTCTGAAAGGAGGGGGCGTGGCATCACGATGGTGGCTCTCTCTATGGGCGTACCTTTAAGGTCGTCTCATCTCTGCGCACACACGCACACGCACACGCACACGCACACACACCTCACCATTTCCCTGCTCCTGACAACGTGGCCACAGCAGCTGCAGAACAGATCCTTGTGCCAGTGTAGCCATGTGTTCCGACTTTACAGACAGGGGAGGCAACTAGGTTTTTCATACAATTTTGCTTATAAAGCAATATAAAATCCACGCTTTTTATTTTTATTAGCAATATATAGGCTCTATATCATGGCAGCATGTTGATACTTTAGTGAAAGCTTTAGCTGCTGTCATCTCAATTTAATTTATCATTTTTAATGTAACCATTACTAATTATTGGTAAAGTTGTGCAGTACCAAGGTGGTTGATGGAGTTCTTTAGGTATATATAGTATCAGAGTAACCACAAGTTTTCCCAGGGAGGAACAAGGTAATTTAAATGAGTGAGTTTGCAAAGTATCGGCCCCTTTTGAACAGATATGAACTATGATCATCTGTTACATGCTTTTGACTCTCTGCAGTGTAATCAGTCAAGGGAATGTTGTGCCTGGGTTAGTCATCTGAGGTGGCAGAGAGCAATAGTCTTAAGGTGCACTGCTCACAAAATCTGAATGTTGTCAATTTGAGCAGACTGTCAATTTAACATGCATCTGCTTTGCAGTGGAATAGCCATAATGTAAAGGAACTCCAACAATATTAGCCCGTTATATGCTAATATACAGGCTTATATACACAACAATATATTAGCCCGTTATATGCTAATATACAGGCTTATATACACAACAATATATTAGCCCGTTATATAGACGATTATTATACACGAAAAAAACAAAAAAAAACACGAGGGTTGACATTTTGCTACAATTTTAAACCAAGGAGGTAGCATCTTCTCTGGCATTACTGCCTTAATAGCGTCATATTTACGCCCTCAAGTCCCTTATTGACTAAATGGAGATTTGATATCATAAAGGTATTATTACATGCTCATCATAGACCACTGCTTGACAGCTACTGACCACAATGACAAAATGCACATTATTTACCATTCTACCTTACCCTTCAAATAAGAAACAGCCCTTATACAATGCATAATATTCTGAAATGCACGGATTATAAAACGTTTTTAAAATCAAGCTAATCCGATCCGTGCTGCTACTAACTATGCTAGCTAGCCTGCTAACAGCTCGGAGAGGGAATTCTCATCCACAACCAGTCCCTTGCTTAGGAGACACCGGGGCTGGACACTGGCTCACTCACCTCGCACATGTCTGCCCGAACAGCGTCGTGTCCCTCGCATCTTCACCGGGGGGCAAGCATGGGCCAAGTGGGTGAACAGTTCCGATGTTAGCTGTAGCTTCCAGGAGCTAGTGCCGACGCCGCGCCTGTGCCTGATGAGTTTCCCACCGCGAAGTCACGTTCATAGCAGCAACATCTCTCCCCGGTGAGAACAGCAGCAGAACCAGCAGCAGCATCTCCACCACATTTGTTTCCCATTAGCTAAACCCCAGCCCTTCTCTGGACGGGAACTGGTGAAATGCTAAGGCGAATATACGCGGACCACGGTGCCTGGTTGTGGTTGAAACCTCTCCAGTCAGAGCGGTGAAGAAGTGCACATTGTGACCGTGGACAGAGTCACTCCAGTGGGCTGTAGCTGTGCTGCTGCTGTTGGAGGTTGCCTGGCTTGCCCGTGGGTTTGCCTGGGTGTCTTTTGATGACGGTGATGACGGCAATTTCGCATGCATTTGTCAAAGGACTACATTGAGCTACACTTCCGGACTACAAAATCGTAAGGGCGCCGAGACTCCACCGATAAATAATACAGTTGTGCTCAAAAGTTTACATACCCTTTTAATCTTTTGGCCATTTTTCAAAGAATATGAATGGTAACACAACTTTTTGTTTTTCCCACTCATGGTTAGTGGTTGTGCCAAGTAGGGCTGGGCCATATCCAGTGCTTAATTTGTAAATCCAGATTTTCAGGAACACTTGTGTACTGGGTGGATTTTATGGGGGAACAGCCCAAAATAATTGCATATTTAAAAGTTGTTGGAGTATTTTATTTCCCGGATCCAATAAAGCTCAAAATTCAGATTTCCCGGAATGCGTTCCCCCTAAAGCCGGATCAAATTAAGCACTGGCCATATCGTAACACATATCGTTATACCGGTATGAGTTTTGGATATCGTTGTAAGTTTTTATATCGTTGTGGATGTGATATAATTAGCATATACACTTCAGCTGATTTTGACTGAAGTCCGGACCAGCGGCGGCTGTTTGCAACGTAGAACTAATTGAATGATGTACATATGTTGTTTGAATAGATCAAATTTGCGAGGAAATTGGGATGGCACTAAAAGAAAGAAAAGAAAAATATGCATAAAGCTGGGATTTTGAATTTTTTTCCATTGTCAATTATATCGTCAAATATATCGTTATTATATATATATTCTTTTTTATATCGTGATATCGATTTTAGGTCATATCGCCCGGCCCTAGTGCCAAGCCATTTGTTGTCATTGAACCGAGTTTACTATTTTGAAATCATAGTGAAACAGAAACTACTCAAATGTCCCTGATCTAACGTTTACATGACCTTCAACAACTGCCAGGAAAACTGTTCAGGAGCAAAGAAAAACTCACTTCAGCTGAAATACAGGACTCTCTGAAATAAAATGTTTGTTTCAAGATGCACAATGTGTCAACTTTTGATCAGGGACATTTGGCTAGTTTCTCAGAAGCGGAAACAGCAGTAAATGGCTTCACACAACCACTAACCATGAGAGAAATAAAGGTTTTTGGGTTATCATTCATAATCTACGAAACACATAAGTTTACATACCTAAAAGTTTGAGCACAACTCTGTAAATTTTTTTTGTTTCATCGATCTTAATATATTGTCAGATAGTCAGATATTTGTGGAAATAATACTGTCTGTCTATATATGAAGTATTTCTGTGAATTTCATGAGCGGGCTACTTCTACTCTACTACTTCTGACTCTAAAAAGGTTTATTTACTACTCAAGTAAAAGTAACAGTACTTTGAAATAGTTTGAAATAGTTAAATACTTTTGAAATAATAGAAAATTGGTAAATTAATTTCACATAATTTTCGTATGCCACATGAAGCTCACAATGGAAACTGCATGTTGTTTTACTCAACAAGCACAGTGTGACAAAACTACTCCCAAATGACTCAGTACAACATATGACATACACACAGCTAGATTAGTTTTGCATTGGCTTTCTGGCCAACAAAGATAATTATTCCCGCTACCCGTCACCATAGCACTCTGAGGTGAAAAAAAAGACTCAAGGAAACTGAGGAGATATTTATTTTTTTGTGTTGGGTATGTATACTATTATTACATATAATTACCATATCTGCGCTATCTAAATGAGATGTAAATGAGCCCTATTGTCTCTCCCAGCAGCAGAGAGAGGTGAGAACGTCTCTATCTTTACAGGCAGATATCTCAGCTTTTAGGTTCTTTTAGTGCCTACCTTCAAATGGCCACAACTTCTCCAAATATTATCAGATTGTTGTTACACATTGTTGGAAAAGCTTGGAGACTACACTTTCAGAATCTGAATGACTCAAAATGCCCAAAAATGGACTTGTGCCCCGTTTTGCCATGACCTGATATGGCTGCCATGTCTGTCCTTGATCTGATTTGGACCAGAATTGCGCAACCTATAAAATAAATTTTGAACAAACTTGATACAGGTGTGAATCATTGACCAACCTAGTC